>VOQK01007373.1:7323-18861 GCA_015052645.1 Benitochromis conjunctus | reverse complement strand
AATTTGTCCAGAATCACTCCTGTGTCTTTATAGGAGCAGGATCCTGCAAAGCACTATCACATACCTTCAGTCTTGATTTTGAGGGCAGTGCGAACCAGAGCAAATAACGTGGCGTTGAAGGTCACCATCCCATCAGCATTCAGAGGCATGTTCATTGCCACCAGACGCTGAGATGGAGAGGAGGTAAAAATAGCTCCCAGTTAAATCAAGGCTCTGGAATCCAAGTTTATAACCTTTTGAACAGCAACTACAGCACACTGTGTGTGACTATTTTACCTTGCAGGCGACTCTGTGAGGGCAAAGCTTCCCAAAACCCAGAGGAGGCTGAATCCTCCTCAGCAGAGCAACGACGTCCAGGTGTTTTATTCGACCTCTGAGAACGAAGAACAATCAGGAATTTTCTGATCATCTCTCAGCTGGAACTTTATTTACGTTTCCTCCTGATTTAGGTCAATGAACACTGAAAATAAAAATCCACTTTTCTCCCTCAACATCAAAAAGTCATATGAAAATGTAGGGTAGGGAGCCCAGAGTGTTGCTGCAGATTATTTTTCCAGTTTCAATTTGCTTTACTGCTTTGACATTTAAATCACATGAAAATCATTGTTTTGTTTGTCTGATACAGAAAAATATATGAAAGAGTATACACCGCATTTAAGAAAAGGTGTTGAACATTGTGTGTGTGTGTGTATGTGCGTGTGTGTGTGTGTGTACAACTAGTTATTTAACCAGGTATTTTAGCAAGAGCAGGAGTTTCTATTCTTACAGAATGAATGATCATTAACTAAAGCTAAAATAAAATAAAAAAACATGAAGATAAAAACACTAAAGATCATCTTACTTGGCCTCTGGATCATATTCTGACCAGATTCTCTTGAACTCATCCAAATGATGGGGCCCCAGAATCGACCAATCACGTGTCAGGTAGTCAAAGTTGTCCATAATGACAGCAACAAACAGGTTGATAATCTGAAGCAGAACAAAGTGTTTAGAAATGTCAGCTTTGAATAAAATAACTTAGATTATAAGTCAAAGTTCAAGGTGTCTCTAATAGTTGTGCACCTATAAGCATCATCAGTCTGCTCATATTTTCCTTTTGATTAACCATTTTGTCAGAATGTCATTAAAGATATATGTGATTTAAAAAAACAAAACATATGTGAGTGTCCTGACCAGGAAAGCACACAGCATAAAGAAGCTGATGAAATAAACGATGGCGAAGTTGCTGCCGCAGCTGAACTCCTCCCCTGGTTCGTAGTCCGACTCGGGGTCGCAGCGTTTACCTGGAAGACTGGCTAACATGATCTCCTGCCACGCCTCACCGGTAGCACACCTGCACACAAACGTACAGGTAAATTAACTTGAAAATAATAAAGTCTCAGTCCTGCCTAGGGAGAACGGCTTGTGCTTTAATAATAAGAAAGAAGCAAAGGACTCGTAGTAGATCCTCGTGGGACACCAGCAGTGATTTAGCGAGTGTTTGAAAGACTGAGGACAGACGACACGAGAAGAAACAAAACAAGAAGTCTTGAGCACTTGAAATGAAGGCAACTGGACTTCCTTTTGGTTCGTGAAGATGTTTCACCTTTAATGCAAGAGGCTTTCCTGTGCATTCAGTGAAGAACCTCAGACACGCACCAGGAGAAGCAGAACGATGGATGATGTGGTTGGTAGGTTTGACAAACTCAGAAGACATTTCTCCAAGCATAACATCCCAGCGCACCTTAGACTAAGCGACACTCTCAAACCAAAACTCATTCATCCCAAGGACAAAACACCCACACAAAGGTTTACATACTACCGCTCCACAAACACATGCAGGACAAGACACCCACACTTAACGGATAAAGGACGCTCTTTTCAGGAAGCCAATGTTCATGTTTTGGACTGAGAAGACAGATGGTTGTCCACTGTTAAGGACCAGAGGTGCTGTCTTATGGCACCAACTATCAGCCACCTATAATGCAGCCTTGCAGTCCCTTCACAGATGATGCAATCATCACTCACGTCTGACCTCAACATCCCACATATAGTGCGGTGAGACAATGCCTCACAGAGAACTCAAACCCTGGCCAGTGTGACAGTAATGGCCTACAGTTTGCTTCACACCTTGGCTCATGAGACCCTTAAACTCAACTGACCTAAAGCTTCTCAGTACAAGCTCCAAAATGGCAACCGCACTAGGGGGTAAACAGCTGGGACTCTCTTTCAGCGGTTTAAGAAGAAGCCTCTTAGATGAAAGGTGAAATTTCTTCACAAGCACTCAAGATTACTGTGACCTGGATGACCTTCTACACAGACATAAAAGCAGCACGAGGAGGATCTGACCTGAAGAGGAGGAGAACAGCCTGAGGAAATGTCTGGAAGTTGTTGTTTCTGTTGATCTGAGTGTAATCCTGCATCGCTATCTTCCCAAATGTCTGACAAACGGAGAGGAGCAGAAGAAAAAAGTCCTTATTGTGGTCTTAATGGTGACTTTTTGGCCAATTTATAAAGTATCTGATAATATTTTTCCTGTCTAACTTAGGTTTTAGGTTGTGTGAGGGTAAATGATTCAGCAGCGTTATTTGAAAACAAAATTTTAACTGTTAGCACGATGGCCACATTTCTATCCAAGTCCAGAGACTCGAGGTTTCTGTAACAGACCACCTGTTCTCCTACAAAGCTTTCAGAGGTCCAGGTGAACCGCGGTGGAAAAACGAATCTCTGGCTCTGCGTCATGCTTGTCCATCCTTAAAAACAGCCGAAGGACGTGAGTCCAATTGTTAAAGCAGCATGGTAACAAAAATGAGGACGACTGTAGGGTTTCAGTGTGTGTTGACACCCACAGACAAGTAAAGGCACAAAAATTAAAGTCGACCAATTCAGATTCAAGTGAGCGAAACTGTTCAAAGATTATTTAGTGTTGTCAAAGGTTTGATAAAAATAAATTAAGTCAGAATGACCCCTGCAGGTTTACCTGTGTGTAAACTCACCTGCATCCCGATGACAGCGTAGATGAAGAAGATCATGGCAATAAGCAGAGCAACGTATGGCAGAGCCTGCAGAGAGACAGGAACTAATTCAAGTCTCTTTGCTGAACAAGGCAGCAGAATTACAACACAACAGTGCATTGTGCATAAATGTGAGCTGTGGCTATTGAAGAATGGCAACATCGTAAAAACAAGAGCTTTAAACCACAGTTAAGCCAGAGTTCAGCCTGACCTTGTGGTCATTATCATGCCACATCTTCTTTCCAGACAACGTCCTCGCTTACCTGTAGCGATTTGATAAAAGTCCACAGGAGTGTACGAATGCCCTCCCCTTTACTCAGCAGCTTGACCAATCGCATTACTCGAAACAGGCGAAAGAAGGTGATTGACACCCTGGAGCTGTCCTCTCCGCTCTGAAAATACACAAAAGTTTGCAGATGTGAATAAAAAACACGTGTTAACTCACACTCACACAATAACCATTGGCTGTTGTTTTAGAGCTGCAGGTTTCCTCCAGGCGGAGCTGAAAGCTGCACAAAACGGCGACGTTAACCTGACCTGCATTTATAGTTTCAAAGGAAGAAGAGTCTCAAACATCTGAAAGGAAAAACAAGACTTCTGTCAAGTCCCCCAACACAAAGTATTCAACCCAAATCTGCTGTACTCCTTTCCAAGTAGTTTTATTAATTCTTTTTGAATTTTCTAAACAATGAAATTTGTCTAAAGTGGGACGATTTAGATGATTTCAGCAAATCACGCTACAGTTACCCGTGTTTTTGGTGCTACCTGTTGTTAACAATAGGAAAAAATTCACAGCCACAGCAATGACACAATAAAATTCGACAAGATAAATATCACTGAGTAAACGGATCAGACGTTTGCTAACAGTAAAATAAGAATGCCTCAGTGGCGGCGACAGCGCTCAGGAGTTAACCTGACGACAGCGGCTGAAAAACAAATGATTTCATTAAAAACAGCTCAAATGTCTGATGTGGAGAAAATGACAGACTGTGATCTGTTTTCTCAGAATTAATTATTATATATAATAAATGATGTTGTTATTGCATAATTGTACATAGCTTTTTCACTGTGGGGATGCTCATATGGACCCTGCTGCTGTAGTCACCCCTCTGATGCTGCAAATATTTAATAAATTCAGAGTTAAAGGCTCGCCCACCTTCCAGTTATCATTTTATCAAACCAGGATTACATTCATCATCTCGCCTCTAACCTGAGGTCAGGTGAGTGTTTGCACACCAGGATTACAGGCAGCAGGGCAAATGAAACAGCATTACAGTGCAAGAGGGAGCGGGCACCATAATTATTTTTGTTATTGTATCAGTTATAATGAGATACAATAAAAAGAACTGTTCTAAATCCACTTCAGGACAGAAACCTCAAAGGTACTCACACTGAACTCAGTGACAACGATGTCGACCACACTGCCGACCACAATCAGAGCATCAAACGAGTTCCAGGCGTCAACAAAGTAATGCTGGAAAAAAGAAAAACAGCATTTAGTGAAACTCTAATGATCTCTGATCTCCTGCAGAGATCAGTTCATTTCTATTAAAATAAACCCTTAATCTTAACTGTCATATATGAGTTTAATAATACGGTATACAGAGAAATGAGAACTATCTACACTAGCTTTGAAAACAGGTCAAAGGATATGCAGCTGTTAACAGATATAACAGGAAGACACTCTGTGTGTAGCAGATGTACACATGCGTACAGCCGCACACTTTCAAAGAGGTGCGCTTGGTTTCCTCACCCTTATTCTGAGAGCGGCCAGCTTGAGCAGCATCTCCAAAGTGAAGAGTCCAGTGAACACCATGTTGAGGATGTCCATGATGTAGCTGAAGGTTTTGGACTGTTCATAGTGCTGCAGGAGACAAAGTTAGATTAGAGTTAGAGTTAGATTAGCTTTTAGTCAAGAGGAAACATCATGAAAAAAAATCAGAGAAGAAACTGAAATATTATGAACCTGAATGGCCAGAGTGACGGTGTTGAGAAGGATCAGGACGAACATGACGTATTCAAATCCCGTCGAGTTGATGATGGACCAGAACTTATACTGAACCGGATTCTTGGGGATGTAAAGCTTCAGAGGCTGAGCCTTCAGAGCGTACTCCACGCACTGACGCTGGAGGGGGCAGGAAAGCATTAACAGTACTCCAATAATGCAAAACGCAAAAAATGTGAAAACAAAATCATGTTGGGACTTAAAAACACAAAACAAAACATTTTTAAACTAAAATTACTTTGGTAAAAGAAATTAAGGGAACACTTCAATAACTAACGACTGGTGATTTGGGTTTTAACTCACTGCTGTTACATCATTTTAATCAGTGAAGATTTTCAATGCTAATATTTTATTCATCAAGATGTGAAAAAAAATAATAATCTGATGATTAAAAATAATCACATTTAATAACAAAAGCAACGAATATATGCATTTTAAAACAACTGCATGAGAAACCCCACTCCAACGTTTACAGTGAAAGTGACATAAAAATAAAAATAACATTTTACATATTTTCTACAGAAAATCGAACAAAAACACACTATAACTATAAAACACTATAAAATATCAATTTTTTTTTTTTATTAAGAGTTTCCAAAATTAATATTTTAAAATAAAAATACTTGCTGAAGGCATTTTTCATTAAAAAAATTTGACCAAAATGAATAAAGGAAAAAATTACATTAAATTACATACAAAATTGAGCTTTATTAACTATTGCAACCTGTTGCCTTTGGATTTGTATACCTTTGAACATACTTACTTTGATCGTTATTGTTTATAAATGACTTTATGACACGGGTTTGTTTGAGTCTACAGACTGACAGGTGGGTTTACCTGGTTCTTGTCCAGCTCACAGTTCTTATATTCTTGCTCTCCCTGCTCTCTGAAGGTGATGATGACAAAACCCACAAAGATGTTCATCATGAAGAAGGCGATGATGATGATATAGACGATGAAGAAGATGGAAATCTCCACCCGGTAGTTGTAGATGGGACCAGAGTTCTCGCCGTTGGCGTCGATGGCTTTGTAGAGCAGACTGAAGACAGAAGGGTTAAAATGTCAAAGTTGGTTCCCCTCAAACAGTTAAAAATAAAACAAAACAGAAACTGGGCACTCACGCAGGCCAGCCCTCAAAGGTGGACACGGTGAAGAGCGCCATCATCCCCATCAAGACGTTATCAAAGTTAAAGTCACTGTTCATCCAGATCCTCTCTCTGACCATCGGATGGCTCACGTCTCCATCTTTGTACACCACGAAGGTCCCTCTGAACACACACGTCACATCTCATCACGTCAGACGACGCCGACTTTAAGTCGTGTTCTGGATATTTAATCATGACGTGAACATGGCGCCCTAAACATACCATAAACCCTCAAAGTATCCACCTTAAATGTAACCAGTTACATTGAGGGGCCTCACCTTTGGCCGCACAGTGTGACAGTCTTATGTTCACACAACACGAGTAAACAAATACACACATCCAGTCGAGTCACGGAAACAAAAACTGAACAATAGTCTGTATATAAAAGATGGACACAACCAATATGACATCACCCACGTTCCTGTTGTGAATGTTTGAACTGTTGCCATGGTGGCGTTTTGAAATGGGGTTGGTGTAGGAGGGGAGGATCTGATTGTCAAACAAAGGACACTGCATGCTCATTTCTTACCGACTCTAAGAGTCAGAATTAGATTTGCTAAATCATTCGAAACGAATACGAATCACAGGATTAGGAGTTGCTGTTGAAGTTGAATGTCAGTATTTAAAACACAGGCTGGCATCAGTTTTGAACAATTTAAATAATTTAAACTCACTTGCACTGTTCGGGGGTGTGTTTGGCTTCGTCTGTGCAGCGGTAAAATTTACCCTGAAATGCAAAACACACAGATTGGACCAGAAACACAAACACTGTGCTGCCGTTTAGTCGCAGCTTTAAAACAATATGAGCAGAGACTTGGAACGCATTAATGCTAAATGGCGCCGTTTTTACAACGACGTTACAAAAATGGCTTTCATCTTAATGGGAACTGTAACCGTCGCCTTTATTGTTCAATGTGCTGTAAATACAGGAGGCATGATAATTACTTTTTTGTCTTTGAGGTTATATTTTAGAAGATTTTTTTAACATCCATTTCTCTGGTCTCTTTTTGTTTGTTTGTTTATCGAATATGTGAAAATGTTTCATTTCCTGTTTGTTTAAGTGAAGAAAAAAATCAGATTTTATCCTGTTTTGCTACATCTGACTGTTGTTCTTCAGTTTTCATTCTGGTGGCCCTTTGATGATTCGGGAAATTCAGAATCAGGGTCAGTGTTGTCACTATAGACAGTGTACATTTATAAAACACACTCGTTTCTCTCCACCTCTGCACACTGAAACACTTTTACTCATCTGAAAACTACGTTTTTCTAAAAAAGTGTCAAGTGTGTAAATAAACGTTGTCAGCCTCACTTTGAAGAGCTGGACTCCAATACAGGCGAACATGAACTGCAGCAGGGTTGTGACAATCATGATGTTTCCGATGGTCCTGATGGCCACAAACACACACTGGACCACATGCTGCACGACAAAAACAAACAAACACAAAATCAGGGAGTATCTTAATAATAACACAGCACAGCCCCTGGTAGTCACTACGCCCTGATGATCACCACTGACCCCTTTAACTAGGCTTGTGTACGCCTCACATTAGGTGAACATATCACTGTACAGATGCACAGACTGGAACCGGCCTGGGTAGTGTTACCTTGAGTCCTTTGGCCCTGTTGATGGCCCTCAGAGGTCGGAGCACCCTGAGGACCCTGAGGATTTTCACCACTGAGATGGCACTGGAGCTGCAGAGGCACACGCACACATTTACAAACCTCAGTTTGTTTAAATGCACTAACATCAAAATAATCTCTGTCCTTAAATACAGAAAACCATGCATATAACTATATACATATGCATGAGACAACAACTGAAACAAACAGGAAAGAAAATCAGAATTGATGATGTTTGGATACTGACTGCAGGAAGAAGGAGACCAGAGAGACGCTGACGACCAGCAGATCCAACAGGTTAAACCAGTTCCTGCAGAACGAGCCCTGATGGAGGAACGCTCCGTGGACCGTCATCTGTGAATGAGGGAACATGTTAGCATTACAAAACAATCTAAAGAGGAGGGCCTATGTGAGTGATTTCATTCAGCTGATGGCAATATTTACCTTTAACAGAATCTCCACGGTGAAGATGGAGGTAAAGGCGTAGTCTGCATAGCCCAGGATCTGAACACAGAAGGTGAAAACAAACCAGACTCAGCTCCAACATCATTTTCATCTTTTTCCCCTCAGATTCCAGAAATAACCTGCAAAATCTGTCCTCTTTCCACAGGTGAGTCTGGATAACGTGTCCGGATTAAAGCAGATGCATCCGACATATTTACTTTTCATTTATCAGCATTTGAGCATTTTCTTTTAAATAGGATATTTTTATGTGTGCTTTGTGAGTGTTTGAAGTTGTGGACAGGTGAAGTAGCTGCTGTGTTAGAGGCTTAGAGGCAGCCAAAGAAAAAGGGTAATAGATAAAAATATTGATAGAAAACTGGGAGATTAAATTATTTTCAAAAACATTTCTGGTCGCGATAATAACATCCTGCATTATAAAATAAATAAATGAATAAATCACAAGTTTTTCAAAATTACCCAAAAAGAAGGAATACATTTAAAAGCCCAAGAAAAGGCTGAAGCAACAGCTCAATGAGACTCGGTCTTCAGTCAGATGGCGACAGCCAGTCACACAGCAGAGATCTAACTCCAGAACAAGTTTTAATTCAATTTGGCAGAAAGTTCAGCAACGCAAAAAAAGGTTTCTCAAGCCAAAGGAACATTTTGTCATCCACCAATATCAGAGAAAACCACTGCCCTGTGGAAATGAACCCGGCCTGTAGTAGTGTTTAAATTCTCTGTATGCAATGATCCAGAGTCCAGGCTGATGGGTAACACCATGGTGGCTTTATCCGTCTTTTACTTTGCCTCGTGGGCTTTTCAGCATCTCAAGCTTGGCTGCTGTCGTGGAGCCTGCAGAGTAGCTCTTCTGTAGAATCGACCTGCACAGGTAGGCCTTTGCTCTCTACACACATCAGAACCTGCTGAGTTTGTTGCTGCTTCACTCGTTGTTCATGTTGAACCACAGCAGGTATGAACCACTGGACAGGACCTGCTCTTTCAGATACACCATTGAGTCATTTAGCCACATCGCAGTTCGGTCGTCAAAAGTCACTCGAATCCTTGTGCTGCCATTTTTCCTCCTTCAGTGCATCAACCTTCATCTTTCCTTCCTTCCTATTCAATTCCTTCATGTAGCCCAACACATGTCATAGGTTATATAATTATGGGAGCTTAAAGTGGAGAAGTCTGCATCTCAAGAAAGAAGTTTAACTATCTTAGCTCATCTACACAGAACTCAAAAGGCATTGAGAAAGTTCACTTTGGCTCAGAAACAGAAGCAAAGTGCTTGAGCTCATTTTCAGTTTGCTGAAGTCCGTTAAAACACAAACAGTGAGAAATGCACACCATTTTAAAGAACAGCAGCTGAGAGGCTCGTTAATTAATTCAAGATAGAACCAAAACGTATAATTTCGTAGAGAACAGAGGAGGCAAACAGGGGTAACGCTCAGTCTGAGCAGGTCTGATTGTGTGTTTGAAGTCACTTCCTCCCTCAGCTGTTGTGAATTGCTACTTCTTGCATGAAGCCAGCTGCTGCTCTGCATGTGAGTGTTTAAGTTTGTGTGTCTGTGCACACGCGCATGCACACATGCACACGCACACAAACACACTATGAGTATTCAGGAACTGACAGTAAACTGGTGATTTTCTGCCTCCATGTGTTTCCGTGTGTTTCCCTCTTTAACCCGGTTAGTCACTGACCCACTTCTGCAGTGTAATCTGCTGAGGCCCCGCCCCCAGCGCAGACCACAGAGGGCTGGATCAGCTGGAGGGATGCTGTGCTCTGCTGCGATTGGTTGCTTGGCTATCAGGTAACTTGGCGATGGTGAAAGTGGTGTAGTGGCTAACATGGCGGTTACAGACTTGTCTTATTTCATGCAGACAGGCAGAATAAATATGTTTCAAGAAGGCCTGGCACTAAGAGTACACTGGCTTTAGTCATGCTAGTGGTGGTCCCAAGCCTCCATAATGGAGGAATGTTAGGTCAGGAAGGGTACTGCGAATAAAATCTTTGCCAAATCAAGCATGGGGATCATCAAGAATCGGATTGGTCCAGAAATACTGGTCATTAGAGTGGCCGTGGATACTTTTCTACTGCTGGCTGAAGACAAAGGACGAGGAGAGGGGGAAGCCGTATTAGGAGATAGAGAGAAAGAAAGGT
The DNA here is from genome assembly GCA_015052645.1 of Benitochromis conjunctus. NCBI lineage: Eukaryota > Metazoa > Chordata > Actinopteri > Cichliformes > Cichlidae > Benitochromis > Benitochromis conjunctus. Next base: position 8,493 of record VOQK01007373.1, on the reverse strand, counting down.
GGGAGTGTTGAAGTAAGAGTAGGGACTTTATATGTAGGGTCTATTACTGATAAAGGGAGCGAGCTGGCTGATGCCAGCCAGGAGCATCGGAGGTGGATTCAAACTGTTCAACCACAGTGTAGACAAGACAGGGCTGTGGAGGTGAAGATGGTGTCAGACAGGATCAAATGGGCGATGTTGAATGTTGTTGGTTGGATGTCCCACTGACAACCCGTGGGGGTTGGATGTCACTTAGAAGAGGAAGCAAAATGCTGGAGTAAGGTGGATGAAGAGGTAAAGTGTGGGGGTTCAGCCCTCTGTGAGGAACTTCAGATCCCACATTGGAGACTCACATTGTTCCTGAAGGAGTGGGCTCTGATCGGGTCCTCGGCAGCCAATGAGCAACTGCTGAGGATGATGAAGACGAGAATGAGGTTGGTGAAGATGTGGTGGTGAATCAGAGTATGGCAGGCCACACGGATACTGCAGACAGGGACAAAGAGTCAGTGTTAGAGGTTTCACGTCACAGCATGTAAGATACTAGAATATTATTGACAAAAGCTGGAACGCACACTTCTTGTTTGGGTTGTGAGTAAAATTAACCACACAGCAAAACACCATTCGCTCTGGTGCTTATCCTTTCAGGGTCAGCAAAACACATTGTGTGTAAAATAACTGCATCAACGAGCTAAAAAATTTCTAGAAATGATGTCAGAAAATATAACTTTATGTAAATATTACTTAAAGGAAACAACATTAAGACATATTTGTGTGACTGTTCATCCTGTGTGAAGAGGTGTTGGAGGGCGTGATGCACGCTCATGTGTCGACACACTCACGGGTTTGTCTTGCTGAGGCAGAAGAAGGCGCTCCCTTCTGGGATCGGGACAACCTTCTCTTTAGGAGGAGCAAGATCGGCCATCTTTAACTGGACTCCTCCATCTGAGAAATGAGAAGGAGAAAGGAAAGCGAATGATTAGAGGGTGATGGTTTTAGCTTTTAGAACACCCATCATGTATGGTATGGTACTGATATTTAAATATTCATACATTGGGCCTCAGTGTTTTCATCACCTTTAAAGTCTCTGATAGCAGTTTCCTGATCCATCCCTTACTGTTCTTATTAACATATTGTCTGGCATTTGTCATATTGAACACATTACATACACTGAGCCCACAATTTTCACTCTGT
>VOQK01007368.1:6354-21452 GCA_015052645.1 Benitochromis conjunctus | reverse complement strand
CCTCCCTTCGCTTCATTCCCACCCCTTACTGCGTGCCAATAGCGATAACACCATGACCCAGTCTGACCCTCTGGCCCTGCCCAACAAGGCTGCGACCAATCCCAACCCAGGACAGGTACTGTCGAGCATTAGGTGGATGTTCAAGTTTTGATCTTTTGTAATAGTAGCTCAATGATTTCTCATCATCTGAAAGGATCAAAGCTGATGTTCTCTGTGGGGCTTGATGTGTTTTTTGCAGGGCCATCGCAGGGCCTCAGTGGGCATGAGAAGCTCCAGCAGCCCCAGAACTCGTACCCGCTCGCCCTCCAGAGGGAGAGGAGGCCAAAGTGACACAGAGGAGAGGCACAGGCAGCCACGAGGCAGACAGGGGTAAAGAAGCCTGCTGGGATCTTAATCTGACTAGGTCCTTTCAGGCCGTCCAACAGTAGGAAGTCAGTCATCTCCAATTATCATTAGCTGCATGCAAAGAAATTACTATTTATGTCTCAGATGCATACCGTTTACTATTTGCAAGTGCAAGGTCACATTTGTGTATAATATGTGGTATAAATGGGCATTTTTGTGTAAACGAAAGATAACATGTCAACATACAGAAAGTAACATATAAAGATTTAAAATATCATGTTACATTTGACCTCTCACCTCTGTTTCAAGGTCAATAGATTGATCTGAAGATCAAAGTAATAATCATGCTATATAGAGCTATTATACATTATGTTTCTTACATCCATTGTTTGTACTGACAATGTAGACAAATGGGGATTCTAAATATCACTTTACTCCAAACTTCAGACCTCTTCTTCAAGGTCAAATAAGGTCAAACTTTCATAAAATGTTTTTTATCTTTAAAACTGAAATGATCTTGTTATATGGGGATTCTAAATATCTATATATAATATCTAAATATTAAAGTCTATATCCAAATTTTATGTCACATTTGACCTCTGATCTCCCTTTTATACTTCACATTCTTTCAAGTTGACCTCAAAATGTGTCATATCTTTAAAGAAGGTGTCAAGAGAAAGACAATGAGCTCCCAAGATATATTTCTGCCATGACCTGAATCACTGAGAACCTACATAGGCATATTGTAGTATAATATTATATGATAAGCTCAAGTTATTCATGTCCAGTTATTTACAAATCAATAACTTTCATCCATTACATTACCTACTCCTGCAAATGTTTGTGTAATCAAAGTCTCCTTCTGAATTTTATTGCACTAAAAACTACTTAAAGTATGTTTAAAAAACAGAATGAATAGACACAAAATACAATACCATTCCCTTAAAAGTTGATGCTGCCTAGAGAGTGAGCTGTCTTGGCAGAGGTTTGCAGTCTCTGAGTGATTCTTGTTTGATTTGTGTGTTAGAACTAAAAATAAGTGCAGCTGAATCCCATTAGAACTGAATGTATTTTGCTGGTAACTGACCAGTACTGACCAGTATCATAAACTAGTGTGATAATGAGCCCTGCAAGACTGGTGACCTATCCAGGGTGTACCCTGCCTCTCACCCTATGGCAGCTGGGATAGGCTCCAGGCACCACCATGAATTGGATAAGTGGAAGAAGATGGATGGATGGATAGATAATGATTAGATGTGCTTAATCATTCATCTCTATTTTGGCCTAATCCATCCAACATTAGAAATGTTGATATGGTCCAAAGCAGTGACTCAACCACTGGACAAAAATGAAAGAATAAATCTTTGGTGATAAGAAAAAAATTATAGTACTTGATACATTTGATGTCTCAAATTTTGAAATATAGTGACAGAAATTTATGAAGTTAAATGTTAGACAACCTATGTTTAATATTATTAGTTTTGTGCAAAATGAAGGCAAGGCGCTGGTTTTGTAGACTGAAACTGTCAAATCTTTCTACAGTATGCACCTGTCATGCTAAATACTAGACGCCGTTGTGTAAATACACCAGCACAGAATAAAATCTTACTGTTAGTATGACAGATTAGCATGACTCAGCTGTCTCTGATGTGGCCTGACAGGCTGTATGTTGTCTCATTTGTTTTTCCACAGTGTGCCACTCAGTCTTATCTCTTGGTTTTCTAATACACTCTCTGCACTTCTCCCTCTGCAGTGCGACCTCGGCGGGCGGCGGCGGCGGGGGTCAGATGAAGCGCATGTACAGCGCAGTTCCAGGACGAGTGTACGTGGCCACTCGTGCCCACTCTGCCAGTGGAGACCGAGAGCTCTCGCTGAACAAGGGGGACAAAGTCAAAGGTGAGCGAAGCCAAGAATTTTCACATGCTGAACAATTTATACTCTGCTGACAGAAGCTAACTAGTGGAATAGTGTCATGTTATTGTTTAACAGGGCAATATTTGAGTCCCAGATAATGTTTTGTAATATATATATAGTTCTAGTCATACTGCTGCTGCGATACAGTTTACTGAATAAAAATGTAGGCTGTTGTTTAGAGAAGATGTAGAGGTGAGGAAAGAGGTTTTCCGAAAAACTGAAATGAGAAGAATCAGCATCCCAGTTCATCGCAACAAAAATGTTCCCAGCTACTGTCAGTGGACTGTACGATGTTATGATTAAAGAAACAATAGCTAAAGGTAAACAAGAGCGTATGTAAGGATGAATTTAGTGCACAGTTCTATAAATATTTCTCCGTCCTTTTGTCTGTTTCAGTGTTAAGTGTAGGAGAGGGTGGATACTGGGAGGGAACAGTGAAAGGACGCACTGGCTGGTTTCCCTCTGACTGTGTGCAAGAGGTAGCAGCTCCCAGCAAAGACAATCGACCAGGTGAGATAAGCGCCAAATTGAGTGTTCTGGAGACTGATTGTACAGCTAATGTACAGCAGTGCTGTGCCTGATGGGAGAAGACAATTCTCCCATCAGGCACCCACCTTTCGACATGTTGAGTATGTCGGTGGGTTAATAATACAAGCTGGAAAATGGGTTGCATATTTCCTTAGGCTGGAATTATCTTTTAAACTGTTGTAACACCCGCATGTCACACTCATGTTCAGCACTTGGTGCTTTCGGTAACAACCAGTGCTACATGCATGTGCAGCAGAGTTATTAACTTGTCTTCTATTTTCACAGCTGCTCACACAACAAGCAAACCATATGTCACGCTGAAGAGACAAAAACAGGGTGTAAATGCATTTGACTGCTGACGACACAACACTTCAGCACAAACACAGAGAAGGTGTCGTGACGGTAGCTGATTGTTTGAATTGGACATATGTTTTGCCTGCATGTGCCTTCCTTGCAGAGACGCGCAGCGAGAAAGCCAAGAGGAAGCTCTTCCGTAACGTCACCGTCGGAGCCTACGATGGCACTGATGGCCCTAGGTAAAAAAAAAGAAAGAAATGCTGCTGTGACTTTCATTTTCTGTGCAAAAAGGGTAGCAGTCAATAAGTAAGATGGGGTGGAAAGTGCTTTAGTCCATCAGGAAATCAAGCCTTAAAATCAAATTGTGGTGTTTAATCTGGATTACACTACCCTTTTATTGTTGGACGCTACTAGAGTAGCTTTGCTTGATTCAAAGCTCAAAATAATCCATATTTATCCTATTCTGGGTCTTGTTCCAGCACCTCAATTCATCCATTTTCTGAAACAAGCTTCTTTAAGGCCTTCTTGAGCCTTCTATCCTTGAGTCAACTTTCTTCTGATTTGCTGCAAAAGAAAGTGGGTGGGTGACACTTTTGTGCTCAGAGCCAGAGCTGTGTGCCTGAGATGACCATATTGGGGTTTTCTGATCTCAATGATATAATCCAGATCTAAGAGTAGAGAAAAACTTTCTAAAACAGAGGAGTAGAGCAGTCTGAAGTCAGAGCTTTTGGCTCATATATGATATATGGAAAGAGCTACCTGCGGATTACATCTACAGGAGCTGCTTAGCCATGGAAACCCATGCTATAAAGCTCCAAGGGTCGAATGATGTGCTGATGTTAATGCAAGAGAAGGTTTAGTACTCTGCAGTTATAGCGTATGAGTGTCAGCACTCGGTGACCCCGCTCTACAACTTCACGTTGCTGTGGTTCTGAAATGTACACTCAAATTCAGCAGACTGGGAATGAAATCACCTGAGTTCAAAGATTAACAGGTGTGGCCTGATGCTTTTTGTCCATATTTTGTACGCTGACCTTATTTTTAGATCTTGGGTCATGCTTAATGTGAGCATCGGTCATTGTAAGAGTTTATATGTGACAGAAAATAACGAAATGCATAATATGTCCACGTTAAAGTCTAAAGTGCTGTAAATTTCAAGTTGATAGTGTTTATTCTGAGCTGTCCCCAACCTCCCACAAAGTGCATGCTGGTTTTAGGAAACAGAAAAAAAATAATAATAAAATAATATTAATCTAATGCTGATTGGCTACAGCCTCCAACATGGCTCTAGTTGTGGATTGCCACTTCAGTGTGGGCAGCAAGCAAACTGTTGCAAGGCAAGACTGCGAGGCCGGTCTAGGTGATTGAAACAGTCATTACAGTGCTGTTTTATAGTTAAAGGGCGGCTCTTATGCATGAAGCATGTGTGCACACTTGTTTCCCCTGCTGTGCTTTCACATCTTACCGCGTGCTGTGTGTTCAGTGTATGTGTGTGTTTGTGTATCAGTTCTCAGCAGTTTTCTGCCGATCCTGAACAGCACTTGTTCTCTATTGTGCCATGTGAACGTGTCAACGCTTAAAAAGAACAAAGAGCAGCCATGTCATTTTTGAGCTCTGCCCCGTTTTTAACTCCACCACACAAATGCGTTTGTCTCTTTGATTCTTCCATCCACATACTCTTGTTGCTCACATGCACTAAGAGCAATAACGCTGTAATAAAGGAAGAGTTTCTCCTGAAGCCGCAAGCCCATCCCTTGGCATCGAAGGTTGTGTGTTGTGAAGCTGTGTATGTTTGCTTAGAGTTGGTGTGCATGTGAATGTGAAAATGCCTACGTCTTTGAGTGTACATACATCATTCTGCTGATGAGTCATGAGGAGGCTGAAGCACCAAGTGCTGGTTAGATCCCTGGGCTACAGTGAGAAGGACTCACTAGTCCCCGTCTCGGGGTTTTATAGCTGCTAACGCAGTACAGCTGACATTGCCCTCATGCTGAGCAGATTTCAGTGTCATTCAAAAAAAAAAAAGAAGCCATTCGCTTTAATTCAGATACGCTTGTGTTCCAAATGGAAATAGCAGCCACTGGGGTTACATTACCTATGCTAAGTTGGTTAAGCGTAATTGCAGAGCTGTGGTGAAGTGGTGCTCAATTAAGAGCAAGGTGATCCGGAGCATGTTCTGTCACTGCAGCTGGGCATTTGGGAGAATGTCAATTACTATTTCAGAGAGAGATGGAGAGAGGGAGAGTGTTTGTTAGCCTGTGTGGTGATGACAGCTCGGTTTTAGAGGAGAGGAGGGAGTGAGAGCAAAGTTGGCAAATGTGTGCAAGATCAAATCCAGGGTGGGAATCAGCTGTTAGCATATCTGTGATTTACCAGTTAGTGGATGTGAAAATGCAAGCGCCGTCTCTCCCCGGTGTTGCCTCACATTTGTACCCATCCCCCTGCATCCCCTCCCCGCAAACCCAGCTCTCCGTCTCTCCGTATTTAGAAACCAAACCCTCTTCTTGCCATCCACCAGCACACACACACACACACACATAGAGACAAAACTCTCTTCCTCTCTCTCCATCTTTCTTCCACATTGTATTTCTCTTGTCTGAAGTGCACAGGGTGCAGATCATCGCACTCTCTCTCCCTTCTCATCCCCCACCTCTCGCTCACTCTCTCCTCGACTCTCGCGGCTCTCTCCGGCTGAGCTCTCGCTGGAAAACCGGGAGGAGGAGGAGGGAGGCGGGAGGAGGAGGTGGTGGAGAGCGTGCGAGAGAGGAGGGGGGGACATGGCAATGGGGGGTTGCGGAGAGAGAGATTTCTCTCTCTCCCTCTCTTCTTCGTGGCCGTCACTGGGCCCCAGAAACAGGAGCGTGTGGTTCATTTACAGGTAGCGGCTGTTTCCTCATTCATTGGCTGGCTATGGATGTGAGGAGAGGACAATGGAGAGAGGGGAGAGGTAGATGATGCTATTGAGAGGCCGTGCCTTTTCAAAGACAGACTAATAAGCTGTGTATTCTGTGTGTGTGCGTCTTTGAGTGTGCGTGTGCGAATATGTGCGTGTGCGTCTTAAATCTGTATTGTTCCTATGCATGTGTATATATGTGGTACAGAAGTGGCTATTGAATGGAGACTATGCAGCATGTTTATTTCTGTGTCTTCCTCCCGTGCGTTTTTGAACACTGTGTGTGTGTGTCTGTGTGTGTGTCTGTGTCTGTGTGTGTGTGTTAGTGCATGAAAGAGAGCACATATTGATGCATTTCAGTCAGACAGTGTGGGTGTATTTCATTCTCTTTGAGTCATGATTTCTGTAAGCAGATATTTTTAATTCACCAGGACTTCCCATACATTTCTGTTGCTTTAAAAATGCCATTGTCACATCCCATATCATTTTTTTTTCAATGTATCTCACTGTATCATTAGAGACGTGTGGTATTTTTACTGTACAGGGAAAGTCAGTAAATTGAAAGACTGTTTTTTTTTCTCTCTAATGTGGGAAAAGCGGTCTTTTCTCTGCATGTTTGTGTGTGTGCGTGCTTTTTTCTTGATGTGAGAATGCATGCGACTATATACACTGAATCAAACATATGTGGCTTTCACATATAAGTGTGTATGTCATAGCGCTCGCTGTGGGAGTGTCTCTCCTGCACATTTATCTGTGTGCTTTTCATCTGTCTACCATGTCTCAATCCATGGTGTGCGCGCGCGTGTGTGTGTGTGTGTGACGAAACATCTGTCAAGTGCTTCACTTGTGATGTGTGGGTAATGTCTCCACATAAGCTATCTATTTGCATGTACATTCAGCAGGTGAATGGTTAAAAAAGCTCCCTTTTTTTTCTCAGTGATTGTGGATAGAAGAGAGGATGACTCAGGAGGGTACATAATAACTCTAGTCTCTAGTAGGCTTAAAGCTTTATTCCAGCCAGTTCACTGAGAGTGTGCCCTGCTAATTAACCAGGGACGTTTGTGCTTTTTATGGTCCTGCTTGGATGGGCCGTGGTGGACTCTGTAGCAACAGACGAGTCACACAGCTTTACATATGTAAAGGGAATCAGGTGTGTTACTGTAAGCCAGCAATGCAAATTAGAAACCCCCAAAAGACCAACAGTGCCCCCCCCTGCCGCCCGTTATCCTTATACAAGTAGATGGATGAAGAGCCCGATGGATCTGTCCACCCACTCTGTGTTACTTTGATCCTCAGAGAGGGAAGGCATGATGGAGGACAGGGTGAGAGAAAAAGGAATGAGGTGTGAGGAGCAGATGGCTGGAAGGCGGCTGAGCGTTGGCGAAACAGTAACATTGATGGAGAACACACAAGGGATGGACCTCACTAGGGGAAACTAGCGATCGTCTGTTCAGTGCTAAAGTTACGGCTTCATGTCAAAGTCTGGATCCTCGGGCCCGTTTGCCAACACTCATGAGTCCACTGAACCGGGGTTACGCAGGCACAGGCAAAACATTATCATTCGCGGGGTTATATGCATAAGAACTGAGTACTGAGAACTCGCCAGACATTAAAAAAAAACACACACCATATTTTGTCCCTTTTTCATGGTAAATGTTTTTCATACGTCCCTTGTGAAGGCAAAATTAGTGTGCAACCTTGTAGCCAAAAAAAATCCTAGCTATAGTCAATGCTTATCATGAAATAAATACACAGTTTATTTTAACTTCCCATCCAAAAGAAGGATGAACGAAACAGCTTATTTCCTGGAAAAAAAATTCTGTCCTTGAGCCTACCCGGAGCAGTTTTAGTGTATGTTTTGGCAGTCAAGCTATCACTATAAATAAGGATGATTCTTCAACCAGGCTACACTTCCTGTTCTCTCACTGTTCTGCCATTTTTTTTTTCTTTGGGAAATCAAATCCTTTGATTTGATTTCCGTTGGAGTGTCAGTTTGAGTTAACTCAAACAGCACAAACTAACACAAAAAATGAGCTGCCTGTGAAAGAAATATCTGGAATTCCTCTTTAATCATACAACTCTGCTCAAGCCCCGGGCTCTCTAGCAGGGGCAGGGTGAATTGACATTGTTAGAAAGTCAAGTCCAGAAATGACTCATGAGATGTGGCTGTGTGTGGCAGTGTGGAGTCCATTTAAATGGCCCTGTATTAGAGAAAGTGTTGTAAAGCAGCCTGGCCAAAACGTCCCAGACATGGTAATAGAATAATGAAGGAGCTCGCTGAGCCACTACTCAAGCCGTCTCATAATAAGATTGCATCACCAAAGCCTGTGATCGATGTTTCTGTCTTCTCGGGCTGTAGTCTTTGAGCAAGAGGAGCTGTTTGTGGTGGTGGGGGGTGGATTAGAGGCCCGTCTGACTTCTCGTACATAATTTGAAGTGTCATGTATGACCGGTAGTGGTTGCGCAGGAGTCGGTGAAGCAGTATCCTTGCAAAAGCTGCCAGAGGCGGTGAAAGCTAATGCAGCGATTTGGGTGCATTTGGAAGTTTCCATTATCAGTGCAGTGGATGTGCACATTTTTCTAATGTGCTGTTCCCCCTGGCCCAGTGCTTGTCAGCTCTAGCTGGATTACTCCATAGTATGGAATGTCATCTCATATACAATTCCTCCCATTGTGACACTAACTGTATCCCCGCCATCAACCCTCTTTTGTGCACCAGAGCTTTTTGTATGACATCCACAAGCCCAAGTATCTTTTGCTGCAGTGTGATTTCAGAATGTGTTGCAGTGTAGCTGTTTTCCACATTTAGAAGATGCATTAATTGCATGAGCGTAACGTTTTCTTTTACTAGACAAGTCATATCTTCATCTCCGACTCGCTTTTTTTTCCACCCCGTCCCTTCATTTCATATACGCATTCTCTACTTTTTTCAAGTGACTACATCATTAAGGAGAAGACTGTGCTCCTACAGAAGAAAGACAATGAGGGCTTTGGGTTTGTACTCAGGGGAGCCAAAGGTGAGCCTTTTCTTAAAGTTCATCACATATTCCTCCGTTTCCAAGGATCTCTAAGTCTTGTTAGTTGTTTAGCCAATCTCTCAATTACTGCATAATTATCAAATCCATGTTCTTGTTGCGATGACGCTGTTGTTTTGTTATCATCTACAGCTCAAACTCCCATAGAGGAGTTCACCCCAACGCCGGCATTCCCCGCGCTGCAGTACCTGGAGTCTGTTGATGAGGGGGGCGTGGCGTGGAGAGCGGGCCTGAGGATGGGGGACTTCCTCATCGAGGTAACCGACATGCTAGCTGAGGCTGATCCAAGGTCCTGAGTTTTACTTTAAATTCAAGACGTATGAAGAAAGAACTAGTTTTGTAAAACAGAAACTGGGGTCATATGTTGATGTATCATGCGCAAATGCAAGAAGCTGCAGGAAACACGTTACAACTGTTTTGTTGCTGTTGTTGTTTTCTTTTAAAAATGCTAATGCTTTCTTCACTGTCTGTTCACTGATTGTAAGTGTGTTTCTTTAAGACTAGCAAAGAGATTTGTGTAGACTGAAAATGTACCCATCCACAGGATATGATGCATTGATGCATTTATTATGATATTTCTCCTAAATCTATCATTTTACATTTTAGTTATGTTCATTTGGAGGCTGCTGTGCTTGTCATTGCTGTTCCTCATGCAGCAACTCTCTAGCCTTTAAGAGTTCCTGTATGTTCCCTTAAAACCTCAGCACTAAAAACAGTGATTGTCAAACCTTTGTTACAGCTGACAGAAGCTGTTCATTGCTATTCAACTTAATATGAGTCACTTATATAGCTGCTCAAGCTTTTGTAACTGCTATTAAGTTGCAGCTTGACTTGCACCTGGTCCAAAGACCAGTAACATTTATGTTTTAAAACACACAAGAAAGCCAAATTGTCAAGGTTAACCACTGGGTAAGAGGAGACAATGCCTAAAGTGTGCACTGTAAAGTGTCTCAGGTTTCGCGTCCACTCTGTGCAACTAGAGTGTATTTTTCATTTTGTTCTGTGTCTTTCTGTCAGGTGAACGGCCAGAATGTAGTAAAGGTTGGTCATCGGCAGGTTGTCAACATGATCCGGCAGGGTGGCAACAGTCTCATGGTGAAAGTTGTCATGGTTGCTCGAAACCCTGAGCTGGAGGACACAGTTCGAAAGCGAGGTACTAGTCAGATTTTCGCCTTACGCCATTTACATTCTGTGTTTACCATGTGACGATTAAGCTGATTGCATGTTTACGTCAACCTGAAAGCCTGTTGCAATGGGTTGTATACAAGAATTCTAAACATTAAATCTGCATTTGGCTGGCTTCCCTTGGCAGCACCACAGCAGACAAAAAGACTGACTCCTCCTGCCATTGCCCTGCGCTCCAAGTCAATGACATCAGAGCTGGAAGATATGGGTAAGATGAAAGAAGGGACAAAGCGCAAAAGCATGAGTTCTGGGGGTCATATTGAAAAGGCTTCTTCTGGGGTGGGTTAGCAGCTTTTCTGCAGGAGAATGGTATAGTACTGTGGTACTATTAGGGAAACACAGCATTAAATATTTACCAAGTTGATGCAGAAAGCCAAGAAAATTATCCAGAGTGGTGCATTTTTTTTCACCACCAACAGCTTCATGGGAAGAAGTCTTTTGATTCATTTGTACTTATGATGTTAGCCATGAAGACGAAAGGTGGCAATTAAACTGTGAGGTTAAGCGATATAAAAGCAACTGCATGTTGTAAAAATGATACATTTAAAATGTCATTTGTCATAAACAGCTCTGTTTTCTCTCTTCTTTTCAAACCAAATGTGCTGCATGCAGTGGACAAAGGTGGGAGAATCACAGATTTGTGTGCTGTCATGATCATTTCTGTCCCCGTCAACATCCCTATCATCACATCAGCATTCACACCATCACATGTGTCTGAGTATGTACTTCATCTCTTCATCTGCTTTACACACTTCACAGAAGTTCTAGTCACACCTAATTTCTCTTTCCCCAATTACGTGCGCAACAGCTGCCTCTCCGTGGAAAAAGAAAGCAGGTGAGTATCAGTGTTATCATCACCCCTATCAGCCTCTGAGCTTTAATTAAAAATCAGTCAGTTTGATGTCTTTTTTTTTTTTTTGCTTATTTTTCCAGAGTACGAGTCCTCTCAGGGTCCTGATAAGAAGAGGACCGTCTATCAGATGGCTTTAAGTAAGAAATCACTCTCACTGCTCCTGTGATACTGTAAGAGGGTGTTTAGATACGTTAAAGGTACAGTGCGTAGTTGTTTTTTTTGTTTATTTGATAGAGAGAAAGAATGCTGTACTCACTAAATATACATTCATTAGTCTGTGATTGGAACTTCCAGCAAACTGATATAGCTGCATCATTAACTGCTCATAGGAGCAAAGTCTGTGATGATTCACCATCTTGTATACAGTGGCTGAGATATACAATGACTCTTTCAAGCTTTAACATTTGTACATGTATACTTTTATCATCATTCTTCCTATTATGTCTTTCTCCTCCTCCACCACTGGTCTCTCCTCCCTCACATCAAGCCTCATCATCTTGACTGAAGTCACATGAAAATATGCATAAACCTGCTTATTTATTCCCAGTAGTGTCGCAGTCACTTTTTGTCAGCAGATTAGATATGCAAACCTCCCCTCTCAGGGCAGCTGACAATGAGCCAGCTAAACAACAGCAGCTCATTATAAGCTAATGTTATGCCAGTTAATGTTAGGCTGGAGTGTCCTAAAAATATATAGTACATTATAAACAGTTTGATTACATTCTCAAAATGTATGATAGTTTATTTGCTAAGTGTCCAACAGCATTAGATCCACTTCAAAGAAAGTTTCACTAACGCTGGCTAACAGCAGCTCACCTCAGTAACGCTGTCACTGGTTAGAAGTGAGCATCACTGACTCATCAGACTCATTTCATAAAGTTTTACAGCCTCATCCTGACTAAATAGACATGGACACATATTAACGACTGAGGTAACCAGTGGACTGATAGTTCTCATTCACTAGAGAAGAGTTGTTGTCCCACAGTGCCACTGTAGCTAGGGTTGTGTTAGAGGTGAAATTTTACACACTGTATCTTTAAGGATGGAGGGGTGGGCTCACTGAAATCTTCCTTTAGTTTTTCTTTTTTATTTACAGCTCTTCCACTACTCCTCTGTCTTCTTATGCCCCAACTTCCACCTTATGTCTTATGCCCTCTGCTCTGTCTGTGTTTTAGATAAACTGGATGAAATCTTGGCTGCCGCCCAACACACTATGACATCAGACAACCAGGGCCAGAGAGGTCATGGAGGCAAGAGGGACCGAAGCAAGAGTATTGTTCCCAATGTGTCCAAGGAGGTACTGTTGAGAATTGTCAGGAAATGGTCCTCGTTGAGGTCATTCCTTTAGCTGATAGATTTTTAAGCACATACATGTCAACAAATGCTCATTTCAACCTTTTTTTTAATTTTTTATCCTTTTTGTTATTCCTGGATTATACTAAAATTGCTCTGCATGAGTCACATTATATTTAAGAAATTCGTTTTCTTATACCAAGCTATTCCTATTGCTTCAATTAACTAATGCAACTTATTTTTCTTCAATATAACCACTCTAATAAAACTGACAGCAAGTTAGGTGTAACCCACAAAAGACTGATGAGAAAACTCTTTTTATTTTGGGTTCTAAAGTGATTTCATAGTTCAAATGCTGAACCCTCAACCCCCTTTAATTCTTTGTGGCACAAAATCAAAGATTTAACAAGATGCTGGAAATATTCCTCAGACGTTCTTCCGAATACCTTTGTTGGATTAGGTCTGCCTTTCTATCACCTCAAAGCACTTCTTATCTGACTTGTGACATCAACAAGGCATTTTTTGCCCAGAGAAGTGCAGCACACTGGATATTTTCTCTCACTTAAATCTCCTTTCTTCTCCATTCTGATGCTCAGTTTGACCTTCAGCAGGTTGTCTGGATCATATCCATGTGCTTAACTGCACTAAGTTGCTGGAATGTGATTGGCTTGACCTCGAGAGCATTTTTAAATATAATCACCCTTCATTACTTTATATTTTGCTTCTAAGTAGCTAGACTTTTTTGTAATTTTTATTGTGGTCTTTAGCAGAACCAATTTTCAATTGTATCTTTGTGCATTTTGTTACTAGCACGCTTTGCAAAATTATCATATGTTCCCAATTGTTATGAATTTGCTATGAAAAATGTTGATTTAAAAAAAGAAACTCTACAAGTGGAGGAGAAACAAAACTATCTACTGCACATGAACAGTATCTAGAGCCCCTTTTCCATTAGTACCTACTCTGATGGACTCGCCACAGCTTGCCATGACTCGACTCGGATCAACTGGTTTTCCATTACAATCGAGTACTACCTAATGTGCATGGGCGTTGTCATAGGAGCGTATCAAAGCGTCCCGTGATGTAATTAATATGCGACATGAACACTACAGCAAAGGTAGACGTCGAGGTAAGAATATACCCGCTGAAAACTGTGGCGAGTCAATCCACCTGGGTACTAATGGAAAAGGGACTTTAAAGTCATGTCCTTAAAAAATGGGGGGAAAATCCATCAAAGACCTGACAGAAAGACCTAGGAGATGCATCTGGACTTTAGCATCTGGACTTTGTTCAATCTACTGTTTGCTGATCATCAGAAATGGTCTCAAGTGTTGAGGAAGGCAAATAGAGAGAAAAGTTTGCATGTTATGAATCCAACATTGAAAATTTTGACTCAGTATGTATGGAGGAGATCAGGGAGAGATACAACAGTGAGAGTCTACAGCCATCTGTAAAACACAATGGAGCCTCTGTTAGGGTTTGGGGCTTTATTTCAGCCAGTGTTGTCTTGTCAAAGTTGATGAAATTATGAATGCAGAAAAGTACCATCAGATTTTTCAGAATACCATGTGGAAAGCATCTGATGGCCAATGGCTTCATTTTTCAGCATGAAAGTGGACCCAAACATACTGCCAATGCAGTAAAAGCATACCTGGATAGGAAAAAAAATGGTAGAACACAATCAACCATGCATTGGTTTCCCTGAGGCCCGGACCTCAAAGTGATCCCACAAGAAATCTTGACAGAGAATGGAACAAAAAGTACTCAACATCCAAAGAAGAGTTGTGAATGCTTTTAAAAGCTGGAAGAACTATTCCTGAAGACTACTTAGAGAAAAAAGTTGTTGAAGACTGTTGGAGAACAAAGCTAATCATACTAAATGATCTTTCAAACTCATTAGAATTGTAGAAACTGTTTTCGCCTTCTGCACCGTATTTCTATCCATCTATCTATATATCTATCTATCCACCTCTACACACACAAACGCACGCACACACACACACAAACAATTACTCAACAGCTATTTCACCCTCTCAGATCTTCTCCACTGCTTTAGCACATACAGTATTTAGTCATGGAAGTGACTAATACCAACAAAAATAATTCAAATCTATAAACCAACTTGGTCTTTAGCTCTGTGTGTTCTCCTGCCCTCGCTGCACTTTAGAGAAAATGATTGACTATTGACCACCCACTCCAAAACATTTGTTTAGTGTGAGTCAGGTTATGTCCATTCATCTATACTCTGCTGCCTAATGTACTGTTAGTCAGACTTATTGTTTTTTCTGTATTGGATTAATCTGTATAAATCTACTCAACAACAGCCAACATCAGTTTTATTTGATTATATCTAAATTCCTGTTGCATTTCTTCTCTTTATAGACCTTCTTCATTTCAAATTCTCATTCTCTTTTATTCATTTCTCTCTTTTACTTATTTTCCTTTTTTTTTTTTGGTACCTGAAGCAACCATATGATCAGCAGTCATCACTGGCGATGGTACAAGCTGGACCTGGTTTTGACTACAACCAAGCTCATTTTCAACCAGGCCATGGTCCCCAGCACGCAGTCATGATGCGTCAAAAATCTATTGGTAATGTCAGTTCTTATTAAGAGATTTCTGCCAGCTCAGTACAGCTTCTTCTTGTAAGTGTTTCTAAATGCATGTGATCTTCTTCTTAGGTGTAACAGAGGAGGAAAGGCAGTACCTTCACCCACCTGCGATGAAGTTAGCTCGCAGCCTGTCGGTGCCTGGA
>VOQK01007366.1:71157-84441 GCA_015052645.1 Benitochromis conjunctus | reverse complement strand
AACAGAGGGAGCACAGAAACCAAAACCTAAGAACTAGCAAATCTTAACAAGAATCTTAACAATTGGTTTGCATAACCAAAGGATTTCAGCACAAACTGTCAGAAGCCGTCTCAGGGAAGCTCGTCTGTGTGCTTGTCGTCCTCATCGGGGTCTGGACCTGACTGCAGTTCGTCGTCGTAACCGACTTGAGTGGGCAAACACTCACATGCGATGGCGTTTGACACGTTGAGGAGGCGTTCTGTTCACAGATGAGTCCTGGTTTTCACTGTTTAGGGCAGATGGCAGACAGCGTGTGTGGCATCGTGTGGATGAGCGGTTTGCTGATGTCAATGATGTGGATCGAGTGGCCCATGGTGGCGGTGGGGTCATGGTATAGGCAGGCGTATGTTATGGACAACGAACACCGGTGCATTTCATTGATGGCATTCTGAATGCACAGAGGTACTGTGACGAGATCCTGAGGCCCATTGTTGTGCCATTCATCCACGACCATCACCTCATGTTGCAGCATGATAACGCATGTCCCCATATTGCACGGATCTGTACACAATTCCTGGAAGCTGAAAACATCCCAGTTCTTGCATGGCCAGCATACTCACTAACCCATTGAGCATGTTTGGGATGCTCTGGACCGGCGTATACGACAGCGCGTTCCAGTTCCTTCCACTATTCAGCAACTTCACACAGCTATTGAAGAGGAGTGGACCACCATTCCACAGGCCACAATCCCCCCCCCATAAGGCAAAACTGTGCACATTTCAGGGTGGCCTTTTATTGTGGGCAGTCTAAGGCACACCTGTGCAATATTCATGCTGTCTATACAGCACCTTGACATGCCACACCTGTGAGGTGGGATGGATTATCTCGGCAAAGGAGAAATGCTCACTAACACACATGTGGACAGGTTTGAGGGCAATATTTGAGACTCATGGGTCTTTTGTGTATGTACTGACATTTTCAGATCTTTACGTTTAACTCACGGAAATTGGGAGCGAAAACAAAAGTGTTGCGTTTATATTTTTATTCAGTGTATGTCATTAGCTGAGGCCTGTGTCCTGTAGCCAGTGGATGCTCTGCAGGGCCTATATAAGCTGACTGCAGCTACACTTCAGGGCCTTTGGCCATTTATTTTTATGGTTGTCAGAGTATCAGCGTTTTTCAGTGTGTACTGCTAGCCTTAGCCTGCTTGCCTGTTTTTTGTTCAGCTCCTATATTTCTATATTTATCCTATCTTTTGGCTAGCCTGATTTTGGTTGTTAACCTGATTGGTTTGTCGTCTTTTGCCTTCTGTTACTGTACCCAGAGGAAGCTTATAGGGAATTGGGGTGTAGGCTTGTCATTTTGCTGTTAATTAGTTGTTATTTTCAGTTAGGGTAATCAGTTAGGGTTGTGTTGGCCTTGGCTCTCCCTGAAGTTTGCTTATTCTTTCTTTTGTTAACATCTTGGCAATAAAGCTTTTCAAACAGACCCAAACAGCCTCCTCGTGTTCCCCATCAAGTTTAATGTTACTTCCCCCACCCCTACATTTTTGGGGTTGTAAGGAAATTGCATGTACAGTAAATTAGGTGCTAAGGCAAACCTCCCCACAGGGGGCAGTGTGGATACAGGAGGAGAGGCATACACCAGAAAGTCTTTGGACTTTCTTCAGTCCTCAGGAGGCATTAGTTAAGTAAAATCCGGGCTTAAAGGGAACCTGCATGCACAGTGTTACACCATCTCTAAAAGTAACTCTAATTAAACTTAATGTTTCACTTTGACCACTGCATTGATCATGTGTCAGGGTCAGTTAAAATGCCAACATTGCTGCTGTTTCCCCATGCTGTATAACTCTAAACCAGCAAACTGGTCACTAAATTATATTTCATAAAATAGCTCAGTAATGTCATCTTTTTTTCATCAAAACTTCTTTGCGGGGATTATTTTTGTCTGCAGATGTATTTTATTTGATGTTCAAGTGAGTATTTAAAGCAGCAAACCACAGTGTGGGTGTAATAGTGTGGCTTACTATTTTGGTTATTTTTAATAGTTTTTTGATAAAACTAGGGCTCTGTAACAAAGAACAATGACATACATCAGGCTTTAAATAGGCAATTACAAACTTTTAGGGAAATATATTCAGTCACTATTAGATTGCCATATATTTGTCGGTTATAAGAAACATACAGAGCATAATTAAGCAGATGGTAAAATTATCACTGAAAGATAAATCATGAAGTATTTCAATACGTTACGTGACTCTAAAATGACAAAATGATCAAAATACCACAGAGAAAGGGTTTTCCCTTATAAAGACAATTACCCACAACACTTTAAAATATGTTTCCTAAATTCAGTGACCTCACTGTAAAGGCTCAGTCAAACCAGACCCCACACAGAAGATAATTGAGACCACAAAGTTTTTAAAGAACTGTTTATGAAGCAGTTCTTGAGGCAGGAGCGTGTGCAAAAAAGTGACATTTATTAACAAAAACTTAATAACAAATGACAATGAAATAAAGGCAAAAGGCAGCCTCAGAGCAATCTACCACCTCCTCTCATTGTTTTCTTGTCTCTCCAGCCTCACCTGCGTCCTCTTGCCACCTGCACGGGTAAAGGAGGTGGAAAATTCCCAACCTGTGCTGAGCCACCCAAAATATAAATACACATAATGTTATAATCCTTGTTTAAGGTGTATACAGCTTAAACATGGGTATGTATTACACAGTCATGTGGAACTCTAAGCAGTCCTGTGAGATACCAAGTACATCCTTACTTCTTCCATATGAATCAAATGGTAAATGGACCGATACTTAAAAAGCACTTTTCTACTGTAACCGGGTACTCAAAGTGCTTTTTTGCTACCTCATTCAGCCAATCACACACTTGCTTTTTCTATTCCCACCTTGTCTAACATTCACGCACACACTAACATCCCAATAGATGTATCAGGGGAAACTCCAGGTTCAGTGTCTTGCCAATGTTGAACCATTCTTCACTTGATAGACAGCCAAGAGTGTAAGCACCTCTATAAAATGCAGTTTGTTGGTGTGGAGCATTCAGATGTGTCTAACATAATGCTATGATAATCGCAGAAGTGTGTGCTAGATAGCATGTTCTACTGT
Source organism: Benitochromis conjunctus (assembly GCA_015052645.1). Lineage (NCBI taxonomy): Eukaryota > Metazoa > Chordata > Actinopteri > Cichliformes > Cichlidae > Benitochromis > Benitochromis conjunctus. Next base: position 81,340 of record VOQK01007366.1, on the reverse strand, counting down.
CTAAAATGGACATGGTGGCATGGCTTAGGGTTGCCAAGTTGCAAGAACAATGTCCTTTGGACAAATGAGATCAAAGTGAAGTTTTTTGGCCCTAAAGTTCTCCAAAGTATTCTCCAAAGTATTCTAGAGTCAAATGTAAGGCTATCTGTCCAGTGTGGCCCAAATTTGCTGAGATCCCAAGCACAGCAGCAAATCTACCATAACATGGTGAATAAAAGAAAAAAATCATAGCGCAGACCTCAGCTTGACTGAAATGCTGCGGCGCATCCTCAAGAGAGCTGTGCGTAAACGAAAGACGTGAAGCAAAGTTTTTTTTCACAACCATGTGAGAGACTGACAAAATCATACAAAAAACAGTTACTCTGAGTTATTGCTGCTGAATGTGGATCTATAAGCTACTGAATCGCAAATGAATCCTTCGTTTTTCACAGGACTGTATAGATTCTGTGCATCCACATAACCAAATACAGAAAACCACTCTAATCACTGCCCCTGTGCCCCACTCACTCACTGCTCACGGATCTGATCATGCAAACATGTCGTCACTGCCTACTGATCAGCGGCTAATTACCCCATTCATTAACCACTCAAAGGGACCAACTCATATACAAAAGTAAACAAACTCATCATATGATCGATAGTCAGACACCTCACTGATAATGCTTCGGCTCTGGAGAGGGGGAGACCCCCTTTACACTGATATTTAGTCTAGAAAAGAAGCAAAAAACAAAAAAATTACACGTTATTCTTATATCAATGGTCATGTGTATAAATAAATCAACAAACACACAAAGAAGGAAAAACATCTCAGGCTCTTGCAATTACAGACTTTCAGATTTCAAAACAGATCGTGGCAGTCTTATGTTGAGTTTAGATCAAATTTGAAGCTCCAATAGTTTTTTGTGTTTCTACAAATATCTTATATCCACACAGCAAAAACCTTACTTACACTCTTGATCTAGTTGGTTCAGCTCATAAAAAAAACAAACAAATCTCTCCAAACTGAGCATTATGAAAGCCTCCAGTTACAGTTACACATATTCTGTTCTCTCTCAAAAAGCATGGGATTGACCTACACACGATATACGCAAAACCTTTACGTTTAAAACTAAACATCTTTCTGACATTTAAGTCTTGAATGTAATGTCAGAAAATGAATAAGAATTACAAGCATCAAGCTTTAAATGGTTTACACACAAAGAGATATTGATTGATTGCTTTCATGTGTAGTTTGCAAACCCAGATATCATCCTAATCTGGACCCATGTGCAAGTCACTGCTTGTTAATGTATTCAGTAAAAAAAGAAATAATTACAACATTCAGATGAAAAAAGAATCAAACCTCTTTAAGATCAAACCAGCTGTCTCGACACCACTTGGCAGATTTCAGTGTCTTCAGTGCTTCAATTATTTTCTTTTTTTTAAATGAATGTTATTAAAAAAAATACAAAATGACAAGAGAAATCTGCAGTAAGGGTAATCTCTGCTCAGCAGAATTCAAAAGTGTCTCCATCTCGTTGTGTCGGGTTTTATCCCACATCATCGTAGTCCTCCTCATCCTGTTCTTCACACCCGATGTCATCATAGTCTTCCGTGGAGGTGTTGTCTCCTGTTTGATCTTCCTCGTCCACCTTTACATAGTCCGGCTGATCGTCATTGCTCTCCACATAGTCGTTCTCCTCAGCCAGGTTCTCATAGCTTTGGGCCTCCAAAACTCTCCCGTTCATGCTGTTGAAGATTGGCGGAGGAGGAAACATTATGTCTCCCTCCATCTTGACGTAGTCATCCTGGGGTTCTGTGCTCTCTTCGTAGTCGTGGATGCTTTCCTCATGGTTGCTTACATTCTGCTCACAGTTGCCATCCTCGTAGTCGTGAATGCTTTCCTCGTGGTTGCTTACATTCTGCTCACAGTTACCATCCTCATAGTCGTGGATGCTCTGGCTCTCCTCGTAGCCGTGCTCCTCAGCCAGGTTCTCGTAGCTTTGGGTTTCTGAAACAGCAAATTTGATATTTAAGGGCGATATAATTTTTATTGCTGCAGTGCTTAAAGTTAGCTGGTCAGTAGAAGATTATTACAGGTAGACTTGGCACTTGGCAACAGTGGAGAGGAAGAACTCCCCTTTAACAGGAAGAGACCCTCAAAAGAACCGGACTCGGCAGCAATGACCAGCTGGGGGTGAGAGGAAAGAGAAGACAGAAAAGAAGAGCACAGAGAGACCAAAAACAAGGAAAGAAAGAGGATAAGAGTTAATACCCTGAAGTAATGGCAGAAGAATCTGAGTGGAGAAGAGATGGAGAAGAGCAGCCTGAGATACCTAGGGGGGTGGATCCACAGGAGAGGGGCCTGATAGCTCAGGACTCTGACTCCCATTCTACTTTTAAAGACTTAAGGAACCAAAAGTAACCCTGCAGTCTGAGAGTGAAGTGCTCTGGTTGGATAATATGATATTTAAGATATGTTTATTTTGTACTATGCATATGGGAAGTAGGCTTTAAATTCAGTTCTGGATTAAACTGGGAACCAGAGAGTCAGTCTTTGTCTGATCGATCATGTTAGAAGTTAGTTACTAGATGAGTTTAACATGGCGGTGCAGCAGTAAGCACTCGCCTGGATTAAACCTTCATGCCTCAGATGAATATTTAGAAAACTTACAGCGTTGCTATGAAGTTTAAACCAATGGCAAATATTAATGTTGAATGTAAAAAACAAAAAAACAAAATTACCACGTAGTTGAATATTCAGGAGTCATCTCGGATCACAATCAAAAGCACATCAAGAAGATGAGTAAAAAAACAAAAATACCAGCTGACTACTTTTAGACATATTAAAAACTCACCGAGGAAGCTAGGTGGGTTTAATGTAATGAGGCTTTCTTATCTCTCATGCTGGCAAGTGAGACTTTTGAAACCATTTTGATAATTTTTTAAAGAAGGCTTAAATCAAGAAACCACAAAGTACATTGAGACCTTAATCTTGCAATCAAATGTGTGTGTTCTCTTTAGGAGTTCTTTGTTTTTAAAATAGCACCTAAACATAGCTGTAGTTGATAAAGGAAGTGCTGCTTTGTGTTCCTACTACTATGTTCACACTGACCGTGATGACCAGGGTCATGCTAATGATGAAATTTGCATCACCCAGACCCAAGAGGACTTGCAGACATGGACAGTATAACTGAGGCTAAGGAGTCAGACGGAAGGATTATTCAAGATGAGCTCAGTGGCTAACAATCACACATGTACAGTTCTAGAATCAGATCAGATATCCAGGTGTGGCTGTTGTCCCTGCATTATCATTATTAATATTAGCCTAGAATCAACAATGCAGTCGACCAATCATGATGTCAAAGCTTTATAAAGTGGGGAAAATGTTTCTTTAAAAAGAATAAACAATAAATAAATTGTTGTTTATACAGAACTTTCTTCTGAAGCAAACAGTAAGGAGTTCAAGTCTTATATTTATTAATTTATAGATTATAATGAATATATTACAAAGTTTATCTTGCCGTTAGCCAGGTTTAGGTTACTTGTCAGATGGCTTGTGATACCTTTCAATCACATTAGCTAACTTCTTGGTTCATGCAAACTGAGCGCTCCAAACAGGTGACTAGTCTACGGCAGTGTTGATTCGAGACCAACATTTATTATAATAATGCAGGAAAAACACCAAAACAAAGATATCGGATCATATATAAAATCCCAGTCAAACACTCCTTCATCAACCAATAACTGCCAGAGTGACTACCTCCATCTTATCTACTGCCTATGTTTTTATTTAGTGAAGCCCTTCTGGTTGAATATGAACAAAGCTGGCCAAAGTTACTGACAGCCTCGGTAAAATATTTGACTAGTTTGTTTAGTTTTGTGGATAAAAACTATGAGCTTCCATAGACTCCTTATGGAAGTTTGTTTCCACCCCTGGAAAAAAAACAAAAACAAAGAAAAACATATTTTGCCTCCAATAACTTTAATTTTTGGGTTTTAATCTTAAAATTTAGACTTACTAAACAAAATAACCTGAACTTTTGACTTGCTGATGCCAAAAAAGGTATTTTTCAGTGGTGAAAACAAGCTTTCATAAAATATTAGCTAAGCTAATGAAGTCTGTCTCGATGCATCCTCAATCATCCAGGTAAGAAAGCTCCATTAAGTTAATTCCGTTCATCTGAACGCAGCATCTTCAATCCTACTACTATGGGCAGGAACATGGATGCACCGTGGATTCCATAGTTTCGCTCATTATAGCTAACTTGTATATGGAAAAAGTAAAAAAGAGGGCTCTGTTATCTTTTCCTGGAACACCACTGAGCCATTAGTTCAGGTATGTGGACAACACCTGGCTGAAAACCAAACCTCGGCACATATCAGAATTCACTGATTTCATTAACTCGGTGGACAAACATATCAAGTTCTCCAGCAAGGACGTAAAAAATGACAGGCTAGCTTTCTTAGACGGTGAGCCTTCCATCAGTAATGGGGGACATTTGAAAGTCAGTGTGTACCATAAACCAACGCAGTATTTAAGGTGTGAGTCTCATCATCCACAAACTGGGTGTCATCAGGATGTTACAACATCACCCCCACAGACTCAGGAACCAGAGAAGCAGATGAACCGGGTCTAAGGGTTAATCTTTCACCATCTTACAATGCTGTGATTGCAGTCATTCCCTAACTCTACGTGAACGGTACTGATGACCAATGATGAACAAGTCATGAGTAATGGTGATGGCGATTGGCATATTAATCATCATGAAACTGACCTCACGGCCCATCGTTAGTCACAGGTGTTAGTTTTGTTTATTATAAAAAAAAAATTTAAGGCTGGGGAAACCTGCAGTCAGCCAAGACTGAAAAAGTCACTCAGATGAGCGACAAAACATTTCTCCTGCTGAAAACGCTGCATTCAGATCAACAGAATCAACTTTCTCAGCTAAGAAAGTTACATTTGTTTACAGAGAAAACTCTCTGTTGGCCCCTCAGTTTTTTTCTTAGCTGCAATAGTTATTAATAGAAGTAATATTACTACTTGCAAGGTGCTGATGTCACATAAAGAATTAACATGTCAAACTGGGAAAATTTAAACGGTGAGCAGAGCTATTTATTTCTTGATGTTTGTCGGCTGTTGACTTGGCTAAACATCTTGAGGTTTTTGTGACTTGTTTTGTGACATTCACCAGTTTGACTTTACTTTGCTAAAACTCATGAATGTTTTCTGTTATTCAGTTCAGTTCAATTCAATTTCACAACAAAAGACGTCTGAAATGGTTATCATTTTTGTATTCTAAGGTAAAGACCCTACAGTTATTAGATGATCCCCGATCTAACCCTTTATCAAAAAAGAAAGTTTTAAGCCCAATCTTAAAAGTAGCATCTCTCAAATCCAAACTGGGAGCTGGTTCCACAGAAGAGGGGCCCTAAAGCTGAAGGCTCTGCATTCTACTTTTAATAAGTCTGGATTTAAAAATGAGAAGGAGCACACTGCTAAAGCTCCTGTCTATCCTTCCATGGTTTGTGATACAGTTACAGTGTCGTCATAAAGCCAAAAATATTATTTGTTTTGGTCTGACTTGTAAAACAAGCAGCACTTTTCTTGTTTGGCCCAAATCCTTAACAAAACAGATATCATAAATGCTTCTTAGTAAGTTTGAAACCTCAGCTTGGATTAGAGTATGTGGTGCTGTCTTGGATCTGAATCTTGTGCATAAAACTGTCACTGCCATGTAAACAGGCGAACACGCACTGCCCTTTAGTTTGTGGGTTATGGTCAAATGGCAGACTGGATGAGGCTTTAATTTCAATGATCTGAAAGTGAGAGAAGGAAGTGTGGTTTTAAAAGAGGAGGGGCCATCTGTGGGAGCCAATAAGAGATGTAATAAGGTCTTGCCTGCTATGAGGAACTGTGTCCTTGGAGGTAGAGGAGGCGTGCACGTTTCAATGTTTCTCTCCTGGTATTTGTTGCTCCTGCAAATTTGCAGACAAGAGAAAATGTCAAGTGAAAAAAACAACTACATTAAAGAACATCTGCAATATCTGAATCTGGATGTGAGCACACTGTAGTGTAAGGTCTGCAGAGCTTACTTTGGTACAACAGACATGTTTAAGCTACATGGTTCCTTAACTATATAAGGAATAGATGGAAAACATGGGGAAACATAAATGTTTAAATGCATCATTTGTTTAAATGAATTAAAAAATAGCCTCATAGCTTATTATGATAATATTAATATTATTAATGTATATGGGATGACTTATACTGACTGAAATGTGGCAAAAGAGAGAAATCTGAGTAAAGTAAAGTAAAGAACTGGAATTTATAAATGCACAACACAGTCTGATGGTAGTTCATGAAGTCACAACCTTTAATTCCTGCTTTTGGACATGAACTTTCCACTGAACATGATTTTCCATCTGCCTGTGGAAATGCCAGCTGCTCCTACTTTAAAAGATCCTTCACGATTTGTGGTACAGTTGCTGTTAAAGAGCCAATAGAATTCTTTGTTTTGGACTTATTTGTGAATTAACAGCACTTTTCTGGTTTGGCCCAAATCTGATTTGCATCCATGTGAACAAAATTATGGGGTTTTTTTTCACTTGCACACATTTTGTAGGTTGGAGGGATAGGTGGTGCAGCAAGCCAATGCACATTAGAGACCCAACTTTGAATCCTGCATGTTACAGATTTGCATACTAATTTAATTTTTAAATTTATTATTAAGTGAAAAAACTATGTATTTTTAAAGTTTAGTTTAAAACTGCTGAGATTTAGGATATAACTACTTTTAACTTACTTATATAACCGACTTTCTTAGCTTTGCCTATTTGGTTATGTTTAGAAAACAATCAGTGCTTGGGTTAAAATACAATGGTTAACACAATGGTTCTTTTAAAGCTCTGGTTTCTTGGTTTGACTAATTTTCTTGGTTTGGATCAAATACATGATGCAGACATGAATTATACTTGCTACTGGAATATATCAGTTACAGAGTCTTGCTGTCATTTTAAGTTTTGTGGTAAGAGCGAGCTGCTATTTCAGCGTTACATTCGTCACAAGTTTGTAACATTATCAACTGGTTACACTGCTGTGGTCGTAAAATAAACAGAGCACACAGAGACTTTTCTGAAGCTTTGCAAAGAAAGCTTCCAAATAGTACAACATAAATGTCATATACAGTATGTTATGCTAATACTACTATGTTGATCAATACGTGGACCTGAAACTAATGCACAGTACACAGTGTAATAATTTCATATCCTCTAGAGTGAAAATAACAAATGACAAAGTTTTACAGTCTACAGTTTACAGCAAAATGTTGATCATATATATTTAATCGCTGTAATATTCTGGATATTTAAACCTGTGTTATTTGTATATATTACTGCTATTTCTTATATTTTGTAATTTAGTCAGCTGTAACCACATAATTTCCTTAGGGTTTAATAAAGTATTCTGATTGTGACCTCTGCTTTCCCCCTTATATCTCCTGCCCCTTGGCTCTATTTTCAGAAGGCAAAAAATTACTTTGCATTTCTATGCAGATGATACGCAGGTTTATATGCCCTAAAAAAGAAAAATTACCACTCCATTCAAACACTAAATGATTGTCTTGAGGTTTTGTCCTCTGGGCTGGGCGTCACTGGTGGGTCCTTTCCTGTGGACATGGACCCTCTAGCACAGTATGCCCAAAATCCATCTTGACAAAAGATAATTTCAGAACAGTAATCCATGCTTTTATTACAACTCAACTGGATTACTGTAACTTGTTGTACCTCGATATTAGCCAATCATCCTTGTCCCATCTTAAGCATGAACAATTACAGGTAACCATGAAAATCTGCTAGCAACCTAAGCAATCACTAGGAGGTTTTTGGTTCAGTGCCATCTTTGCAATCAATTTCACCCAGTGACAGCCAGAAACCTCAAGGAACCACTGCCAACCAGTTGGAGAAGGCACCGTTGATTGTATCATGTCCAGTATGACGGACAACTTTCAAGGAATGTAAGCGTAATTGAAATCCATCAGTTACAAACTCATGTTGATCAAAAAATTAAAAAAAAAAACCCCCAAAGGAATTCATCTCTAAGGACACAAAAAGATTGTTTTTTGGGGAGTTTTTGTCTATCAAGCTTTGGTGTAAGACAAGGTTGTTATGACAGTGTTACATTACATTACAATATTATTATACCAAACTTGGGGTAATGTTATTATGCTGTGTTAATAAAAAAGTAAGACTTTTAAAATCTAAATGTGACATATGCTCGATGTTATTTTGTAGCCCTATGGTAGCTGGTATAGGCTCCGCCCCCCATGACCCTTACAAGGATAAGAGGAAGAGAATGTATGGATGGTACTGCAATGGGGAGCTGGTTACTTTTTGTATGTTATTATTATGTAACATGAAAGGTTAAGCAGATGTCAGGGAACGGGATAAATGATTTAAATACTATACTGCCCGAGCCAAATTTTTTCATCCCCTTAAAAGGAAACAAAAAAACCTACGTTTCATATTTTTATACTGAGTACATCCTGGATGTGTCAGATCATCACAGCCCACAGAGTGACTGGTGGGAGTAGTTTATCTAATATGCTATTTTTTTCATGTTTGCTATACGTATTATCATATTTGCTTGTGATTTATTATTCCAAGCAATATTAAAACAGCTACATTTGAGTAGGAACTCATGTCTGAAAGTTTGTTTTTGCTATAGACTGTATATATACTCTATGGGGTTGTTACAAATGCAGCTTACAGTTAGCAATGGTATAGCTGGCAATAACAATCCGATTTGTGCAAATAAAGTCAGATTAAAATTAGCTTTGCTTGCTGAACACACCATCAGCTGTGTTGGGAATTTCATGATTTGGCACTGAAGCATTTTTTCTGGTTAGCTTAGCTTAGCATTGCAAATGAAAATGGGAGAAATAGATCCCAGTTTGATAAAAACACTGCTTATTAATAAATACAAACATAGAAGCGACATAGACTTCTCGCTGAAGCATAATTCAGGCATTAGCAATAAAAACAACAAGTCTGATTCTTTAAATGCAAATCTACGCCTGTTTTTAGTACAGTATAATCCATTGTGTGCATTCACTGTTATATATGATAATTATACATTTATGCATTACTCAGTTTTGAAGTTGAAGTCCGTTTTAAGATGGCTGATTTGGTGTTTGCCTGTTGGAGAAAAAGAAGAGAAAACACAGTTAATTCAAGGTCAAGAAGGAAAAAAGATCAATATATTTGCGCCATTTCAATGGATTTATTCACAGCTCAGAAGGAAGAGATTTGGATTATGTTGCTACAAACAAATGACAAAATAAATGCAAATGTGATATAAGAATATTTGTAGGAAAATGCACTTTAAATAGGATAAAATGAGAAAAATGTACTTTTAAGCAAACCATATTTAAATGCATAAATTAATAAACAAACAGCTCTGATGTTTTCAAACGCACAGTGTTCTTTTATCTCAACATGCTGTTACCTATGATTAGTGTTTGTGTTATATTTTATTAGCTCTTTATACATGCGCATATGCTAAACCAGCTCGAAGCCCCGCTGCGTGATGATGCAGCCCAGTTTCCCCACAGGGATCATTAAAGTTTCATCTAAGCTAATCAGATCCAGAGGGCACCTCCTAATAATAGTAATTTATACAATTATAATAGTTTTTCTTCTGGTTTGCAACAAACCCCTCAAAGTAAGTACTTTAGCCTCTATAATGTGTCATGGTTTGGTTTCTCTTCCCTTTCCGGCCTATGATTTGTGGTGAACATGTGCATGTGTTGGTTTAGCAGTGAGTTTAAAAAAAAAGAGGTAGTTGAATTAGAAATGAAACTGGTGTCTGAGGCTCATTTCAGTTTGCTCTAACTTGTGTTTGAATCTAAGGGCATAGGAAATAAGGGGAATGAACTAATCCTGTGCGTCAGGCATGCAGGTTCCTGTTTAATGCTGCTAGTCATCAACAGCTTGAAGCCCATCAAGTAAAAAAATATATGAAAGGATTCAAAAATAATGACAGACATTTGTAGCAAAAATGTCATTATTTTTTCTTCGTGTCAAGATAACTTATAAGATCTTATAACCACTCTGATCTATGTTGAGGGGCCCCATAAAACTGCTGAGAACAAAAATCTCTGCGGTACAATGTCAGGTCACGGGACTTAGCATTAGCTGGACCTCT
>VOQK01007366.1:59026-71137 GCA_015052645.1 Benitochromis conjunctus | reverse complement strand
AAAACTGGAATTAGATACTATGAAGCTCCTTTCTCTGATTCCTGCGGGCACGTTTTGGAATTTGAACAATATTGCAATTTGACACCTATAATAAGGTAACAGCTTAGTTTCTTTTACAGTGCTGTGCACAAAAACCATGCAGTATATGAGAAAATGAGACACGGGGGAAAGGGATAACACACCTGTGAAAGCAATCAGCATGGTCCAAACGGGCAAGAAACATAACTGACACAGGAAACGAAAGAACGCTAAACACAGAGACAAGAAACTCACAGCAGGCACAGAGGCAGAGGACAGGTGTTATGAAAAGATGAGACACAGAGGAAACTTCTTCTTTTCAGATGCTGCTTGTAGAGGTCATGACCGCAGACCATCTGCCTCCACCTCACCCTATCCCTAACATCCTCACACCATCTCCTCCTTCACTACATCCATGAACCTCATCCTGGGCTTCCTCTTTTACTCCTACCTGGCAGCTTTATTTTCAATATCCTTTATCCAATATGTTCATCATCCCTACTCTGCACAGGTCCAAACCATCTCAGCCTGAGCTGTCCCTCTGATGTCCTCAGCTCAGCCTCCCGTCGCCAAACCTCACATCACAGCACGTCATGTAAACCTCCCCTTTCACTCTTGCTGATCACCTCAAATCACAAAAAATAAATACTAAATATCACTAGAAACCATACAGAACTAGAAAAAACAAAGAAACATCACTAGATTGTCTATCTCTTTGACCACTGTCCACCTGTCCATGATTTTCCCCAGCCTCGAACCCCCCGACACTTGAGATAATGCTTTTAGTGGAGCTATATAAAAACATGTCATACACTCTAGTGGTTTCTGTTTTTGAAAATTTTATTTCTGTATGTTTCTGGTTTCTTCATTTCTTTTTTGCAAAGAATTTTGTAACGTCTCCTTTCCTGCTTATGCCCAGTTTGTCCTGACAGTATGTGAATATAGATCCCTGTCATTCCCCTTAGTCTTTGTTACAGGAAGGACTTGTTGGTTTCTGCTTGTACTCTTTTGTACTTTGTGTTAAACTTTTCAGCCTGAATAAAGGTTTGTTTGTGGAAGTCCTGTCTTCGGCTCTCTCGCCGCACAACTGATGCAATGCATTTCCAAAGCGTATTGCAAAGTCTCAACGCTGCCCTCGTGTTCTGCGTAATTCTGGTGAGTCAAGTCTGAAGATGCGTGGCTTCAACTCTGAACTTCCACAAATCTGACCACAGCTTTCTCTGGCACGAACTAGGTTTTTTCTGAATTGTCAGATACACCGGGAGTTTATTCATAAAGCCTAAAAATCCCAAGCTTGCTTTACAGTCTGTACAGTACATGAGTCACGACCTGGATAAAGAAAAACCTTCCTTTATTGAGAAGCAACTTTATGAACGTCTCTGCTATAATAGACAGGCACACAACACATGAGCTAATCTACAAACTCTACAGGGACTGCTTAGATCATGTCAGACTCATTTTATTCTCACCCACAGGAGATGGTTGTGATGCCAAAGCTTCAGAAGTGTATTATTTAAAAAAAAAAAACAGGCTAGCCAAATAAAAAAACAGTCAAACAGTCAAATAAAAGACCGAACCATGAGTGACTAAAAGCAACTAAAAAGAGGAAGTTGGTTTAAAATGGCCAGTTGTTGAGAAGATTCTTAATACAGAGGTGTGACTGTATAATACCCACTCAGGACAAACACAGTTTAAAAACACACGTGCATTTTTATCACTCCCATTGGTTTATTTAACTGTATACACAAACTGTACATAGTACAATATTTTGACATTGTTTGTGTGACTTTTCTATTGTTTTGTATATATTCCTGTAGTGTATATATATTTCTCCTGTTTGTTACAGTTGGTGTACATAAGTATAAGTAACTTAAAATTGTACTTAAGTTTTTACCTACTTCACACCTCAGGAATAAAATAAATACATTTTTCAAAAGTGTATGTTTGACATATTTATTTATAAGTTTGTATAGTTGCATTATTGTTTTCTTGGATGATTCTTTAAAGTAGACCTATTATGCTCATTCGTCTAATCCTTCGTCCAGATGAACAGAATCAACTTTTTGGGATTCCTAAAACTCCATATTTTTTATTTTTGAACTAGAGTAGCTTTTCATGATTCAAAGTTCAAAATAAACTCATTCTGACCAATCTTACAGTCCCTTAGTTATTTCCTCTGTGTAAATAAGGCATTTTAACGCTTCTCCCTTTAAGACATCTTTATTCTGATTGGCTGCCCCTCTTAAACAGAAAGCATTGGTGTAGAGCTATGTGCCTGAGATGACCATATTAGGATGCACTATATGGACAAAGTACAGGGCTACCTATACGTTACACCTACAGGAGCTGTTCAGCCATGGACACCCATGCCATGAAGCTCCCGGGACACCGTTTGATGTGGTCTGCCGCTTTGTGGCCGCGATGCTGTAATACTTGCAATGATAAGACCTACAGCTGATCATGCAGGGAAGAAATTTCACAGGCTGACATGTTGCGATGATGGCATCTTATTACTGTACCAGTCTTGAATTCAATAAGCTCCATTTAACGTATTTCCTCTCACTGTCATCACACAGCACGTTGAGACCAGAAAATGAGTTTAGATCACAGGAATAACCTGTACGTATATAAGCGTAGCATAAAAAGTAAGAAAATAAGTGTTTAGTTTTCTATTGCAAAGAAGCAATCGAGTAATCGAGGACTTTCCTGACTTTTTTGTGTTAAGTTTATATATGTGTGTGTGTCTGTGACAAAAAAAAAGAAAAAAGAAAACGCACAGCAGGGCCCCTTCAATTAAAACCATCTGCTGAAAACACTTTCTGTTTTGTTTAGACTTAATCCAAATCCCAAACTGAACTAAGCTCTAAGGTTGCTGAATGAACATATTTTAAAAGCACTTTTTGTGCAGATAAAATTACTGGAAATGACACAACTGTGGAAAATATATTCAGGTCATGTTTCCCAACCTTGCTTTACTTCTGGGATTTTTTTCTTTTTTGCTTTAAAATTTATTTGTTTTTTCTGTAAGTTTCACTTTGCTGTGTATATATGGTTAAATGATGCCCTGTGTGAACATCGAGACTCAGGAGCAGAGCTAAGACCACCACAGATTAAAGCCTCTCAAGCCATTCAACAGTGCAGAATAGTGGGGCTCTGGACATGCTCACGTCTGGAATTAGATCTTTAGACTTGTGACAGGGACAAATTTTAAAAGCACATGCATCCTTTTTAAGTGTTACCTTATGAGCTTGATCAACAATTAAAAAAGAATAACAAGAAATAATTTCAGTTGTTTTAATATCTGTAAAAAAAATCTTAACATACCTACATAGCTTAAAATAGCAGTCATGCCTAAAAAAAAGCAGATACGAATGACAAAAATACTGGACTGTTTGGCTACAGAGTGTATACAGAAAAAAAGGCATTGGTTCCTGTACCAAGCACGCAGTTTCAGCCTGTCCACACCTTAAAAAAGCTGTGTGACTGTTCACACAACCCTGTGGACAAATACTGGCCCTGAAATGGACTTTTTCTACACAAACTTACAGGAAAACGCCTTCACGCGCTCTCTAAAGCTCCCAAAATACTTGTTGCATAATGTTTTGACATTTTGCTTGTGAGGTTTTCAACAACATTCTCAACATTTCTGCTACAAGAAGGGGAAGAGAATAAATGTGTGTGAAAACAGGAAAAAAAAGGGGTAAAAATGTATGTCATTGATGTGCAAATGAAGGCTAGTTCAGTATTTAGTGGCAGGTGCGCTCTAGAGATTCAAACCTACCTCGTCTGGATATGCACTTGCAGATGAAAAGGAAGATGATGCTGATCACCACAGACACAAAAACCATCCCGACGACCACCCACAGCCATAGGTACTCGCGGATAAAAGCCATGATCGCTCTGTTTGAAGGATTTGAAAAAGAAACAAAAAACTCTGAACACTTCACTGCGAGAAGCACATCTGAGCTGCTGCTTTTCAGTATACACAGCGCTGGGGATCGGAAAGAAGGCCATTCAACCACTTCCTCTTTTTTCTGTGTTGACTAAGTCCTGGGGTTATTTTTGTATTAAGATCAGCATTCTGAGAATCAAACAGGCATCTCAACAGCCTCCAGGGACTCTTCTGAGGAACTCTGCCTCCTGCACTGCCAACCATCAAAACATCTCAGTTTTTGTTCTCACTTCAGACAACCTGAGCCAAAGTATCTGAGCTCCTTAAAGCTGAAAGAGAAGGTCAGCTTTAAAGTGAATTGTTTACTCCAGCTGGACGGACGTATTTATGTGGCTTTATCGTTGTGAGCAGAATGATATAAATACTTGTTCTCCAGTTTATCTTCATGCCTGGCATCCTCTGTACGCAGCCGCTTCCTGCCAACTCCCAGTTACAAATACTGCTGATTCAGAATACAGCCATGCAAGATAAAGTGATATTTGGACATGAAAGCAAATAACAGTTTACTGTCTGCTTTGACACGTGACACCTTTCACTGTAGTTAGACCTGATAACCACTTTTTACTTATAATCCCTAATTATGGATAAGAATAGAATGACTTTCATCACAAAAAAATGCAAGTAAAAGTGTTATTTCACTACATGTCAACTTCCAAATACTCCAAATAACCAGCTTACCTTTCGTCCATAGCTCTGGTTAAAGAAGGGCGTCAGTTTCAGTAAACAGAAGGTGAAAGCGGATGGTGTCTCGATATGACAGGATTCATAATGTGCTGCATCTTTGCATGCCAACGTCTAATTTTCTTACCTAACCAAAGAAACATGAAGGCTGAGACTGGATTATCCCCACCCCCTGCCATGCTCCAGTGACCACATCATGTGGGTGTTTGTGTGGGGCTATAAGAAGAGTCAGACACGCATGACAAATTTACACATCTGTGTTAATACTTCAGTTAGAGAAAAATGTTTTTTTTTTTTTATTTGGCCGGAATAGAGACATCATCACAGATTTGTGTTATTTTAAAGAGGTTCAAATTAATATTTTTAATACATTTTCCTTAAACTGAAGCAAACAATGCCAGTGCCTGCACTGAACACTGGATTCTTATTTTGGTCTCTCACATTTTAAGTTATAAATCATGACTTTCCTGTAGTTTATCACAGTGTAATCTTTAGAGAGGTGTTTTCCTGTGCAGCTGCACATTCACAATAATTGTGATTTATATTTCCTGTTGATAAATATTTCTTTAATTTTTTGTTGTTGGAGTGGAAGGGGAAAAATCCCTGTTAGTCGATTTTATTTTAAAAAGGTGACACCGGAATTGGGAAACTATCTCTTTGCCTTCAAAATATTAGCACAAAACTGCTAAGTGGTCGATAGATATGAAAGTAACTTTCGAACTGAGTAGATATGGGATTATTTTGTCTTGTATTTATTACTGTGTTGGTTTACATTACGACTCAACGCAGGCGTTTTGGAGCGTTCACAAGTGTGGATTTTATTTTGAAAGTCAAACCAGAAGACGCATTCTTTTGTCGCTAGCCTGACACTAGTTGTGATGTTAGCTTGTTTTCTTGGACGCTCCTAGCTGTGATCCCACCGCCCTCCTAATTGCCTCACGCCCCCTCAGGAAACCATGGCCTCGGAGGCCTCGGGATCCCCTCAGTCGTCCCAACATGACGGTAAATTTTTTGTGTTTGTGGCGGTTTGTGGTGGGTGTGTTGAGGGGCTGGGAGCAGCGAAGCCAGCGACGGCCTCTGCATCACTGACAACATTAGCTAGTTAGCATCCTCAATGCGACGTGTCACTGCCTCATGCTGGGCATTTAACACTGCGCAGTGGTTCACAAATTTGTGGGAACTTACTGAAGCTCTGTATTACTGAACATGAGGTGTGTGTGTGGCTGTGGCATATCCAAGCTAACGTGGTTGTCTCTTTAGTAACACTACAACTAGCTGGTTAGCTCCTAGCTCTGGCTAGTCTGACTAATTTGATCTAAAGGTCGGCTCTGGCCTCTGGCAGTCCGGCCCTGCACTGACAGGGTCAGTCCTATGGGTCGCATCGGTGGCCGTGCTTTGTGGTGTAAACGGGATACTGACAAATCCTGCAGGAGGCTTTCCCTTTGTTTCTCAAGCAGAGGTCCAGGGACCCAGAGGCGGTCTTGAGAGCATCTGGGGCTTCGGGAGCGAAAAGTGGGGCTCCCACTTTCCAGAAACTGTGTGGAGAATTCCAGTCCAGGTTCATGTTAAGCGAAATAGACTGCGACAACGGTACTTAAATAAATGCAAAACAATCTAAGCTTTCTGGAGGTAATGTTACAAACACTCTGTAGCTTGAGTGTCTGTCACAAATCCACACACACATTAGAGATTGAGGCATGGGAGCATCTCCTAGTGGTTACCTTTGTTTTTATGCTGTATAAAGACACCTGTACATAATATTTTAAGATGGCACTTGGTGAGGTGTGTGGTAGTAGTGACAGATGGGTTCAAGGTGGGATTACATGAGGGATATGCTCTGAGCTGCTTCTGATGATGGATAGGTTGACAGATGAGGTCAGGCAGGAGTTTCCATGGACTGTGATGTTTGCCATCACAGTCCATATAGTGATCTGTATTGAGACTAGGGTGCAGGTGGAACAGAGCCTGAAGAGGTGGAGGTATGCTCTGGAGAGAACAGAAATGGAAATTGTGTATGAATGAGAGGGAGACAGGTGTAACAATGAAAATGCAACAAGTAGAAATTGTGCAGGTTGAGAAGTTTACCTGGAATCAACCATCCAAAGCAAGGAGCAGTAGACAAGAGAGTTGAAGAGGAGAGTGGAGGGAGGGTGGAGTTGACGGAGACAAGGGTGGGAGTGATTTTTTGACAGAAGGATAAAAGCAAGCGTGAAAGGGAAGTTTTACAAGATGACCATGCTAACTGACAAAAAGACAGGAAGAGGAGCTGAGGATGTTAACCTTTTATTGGATGTGACCAGAATGAACAGGATTAGAAATTAGTACATGAGAGGGACAGATCAGGTCAAATGTTTTGGAGGCAGAGCTGGTTTGGATCGTTTGGACATGTGCAGAGGAGAAAGAGATGAAAAAGTTGGAGCAGCCAGGCAGGAGGAAAAGAGGAAGACCACAGAGGTGATTCATGGATGTAGTGAGGGAGGACATGAAGATTGTTGGTGTAACAGAGAAGGATACTAGGGGTCGGGTGAGATGGGGGCAGATGATCTCCTGTGACGGCCCATAAATGTAGCCGCTGAAAAAAAGAAGGTGGTCGTTTTATTTATTATTTCAGCGCTGATAATTCATTTGACACACATGCACCTCTACAATTAATGGAAAGGTCTTGCATGTTCGCTGGTGTACAAGCACTTTGTGTTACTGGGTTGTGTTAATGACTTCTCAGCAAAGGTTGTTTTTTGGGGGGCATGTGGCATATGGTCGCTGGCTCACCCACTGAGCAGCAGATACCTGTAGATTTTTGGAGAGCCAGGTGTTAGTAATGGTGCTGCTAATGTTTGAGCTGAGCAATCATACACGTCATTACTTCTTGACAATGGCACCTGTTGAGCAGAAGTTGCTGTGGGAGTGGGTTACAAAGGGTGGTGGTAAAATAGACTGAAAGAAACTGCTTCGTGGCACTTTGATTTTTATCTTAATATATATTAAAAGCAGCAAGAGAAAAGACGGTGTCTGTTCAAAGTGCAAAGCGCAGCCTGCAGTGAGTAAAAGAGGAGGATTTGAATATTTGAAACAGTAATTAGTAGTGGGCCTACCCTCAATCAGACATCAGGTTAGAGGGAACCTGAGTCAAGGGCAGTGCCTGTTTAACTTAAAACTGATATAAAATAGCTTTGACTTTCAATGTGGGTGCCTGGGGTAACTTCAACTGGTTTACTAGTGTGGGTAAGATAATAGAAAGTTGTGTGGAAATGTATCAAGGTTCAATATAATGGCTTAGCAGACTGCCACCAGTAAAAATGTATGTCTGGCAAGTTGACTGGCCAAAGACTGTTTTTAGCCGATCAATTCACCTGTGAAGCGGATTGGCTGAAATATACCCTCACTGATGATTTGTTTTTTTCCAACAGGCAATATTTTCACATGAAATTAACCTGAGGGTAGTTAAAATATGATGGAAAGCCATGTTTTCTAACTGTATGCAACCTTTAGCAGCAGTAAGGTGAAGTAATTGTTTTTGGTATGACTGTATCAGTCTCTGACTTTGGTGTGGAGGACTTTTGGTCTGCTCTCCTTTTCAATGTTGCGTCAGTTTTTTGACGTTGGAATTGAGGTTGCTGGAATTAATTCAATGCAAGTTCCCGTCACAGCATTTCATTATGAGGTCTGGACCATTGTAACTTGATTATTTTCTTTTTCAGCCATTCTCTTAGAGACTTGCTGCTGTGTTTGGGATCATTTTCTTTTTGCATGACCCAAGTTTAGTCAAGTTTGATCTTTTAGACAGATGCCCTCACATCTGACTCTAGAATACAGAGGACTTCATGGTGGATTGCAAGGTGTCCTGTCCTGTGGCTGCAAAACAAGCCCAAATCATCACGCCTCCACCACCATGCTTCACAGTTGCTATGTGATGTAGGTGATACGGTGTGTTTGGCTTTTACCAAATGTGGCGCTGTTCGTTATGGGCAGACACCTCCACGTTGATCTTGTATGTCCAAAGGACATTGTTCTTGTAGCTTTGCAAACATAAGCTGCGCTGCCATGTCTTTGTTTTGTTTTTTCCAAATGAAGAGGCTTTCTCCTGGCAACCCTTCAAAACAAGCCATACTTGCTCAGTCTTTTTCTAATTGTAGCGTTATGAATTTAACATTTAACGTGTTAACTGAGGCCTGTAAAATCTGAGATGTAGTTCTTGGGTGTTTTTGCAGTTTCTCTGAGTAATGTGCCACCATCTGACGTTTGGTGAATTTGCTGGGACATCCACTCCTTAGATTATCATGGCATTAACACACACCTGAACACCACAGACCAGCAAACAGCCAAATCTTTTATAGAAGTTGTCACACATGCTGCTAATCAATTAATCAACTGCATTTGATTAGCAGTACTTGGCTGCTACTTACCCTGTTAATTCCTGTGGAACAGTAAGTACGAACTTAGGTTTTCACAGAACTGCTTAGAGTACTGTGAAAACTACCTCATATTTAAGTTGTATGTCAGCAGGAACCAGGATTATAGCCTTATGTGTATTTATATTTTGGGTTACTCAGCACAGGTTAGGAAGTTACCACCTTGTTTACCTTTGCTGGTTTAAGAGGATGTAGGTGAGGTTGGAGAGACATACGAAATAGAGGAAGTGGTTTTCTTGCTACGAGGTTATCTTTTGTCTTTATTTCAGCTTCCTGTGATGTGATTAAATGTCACTTTTTTCAAATACCTCTGGATCAAGACCTGCTTCTTAAACAGTCCTTCCTTTGCAGTGGCAGATGATATCAACCACCTTCTCTGTGGGGTCTGGTTTCTGAAGGCCCGTTATGAAGCCCTGAGCATTTTTGCCTTTGTGGTTTTGGTGTTTTGAACATGGATGTGACAAGCAAGGTGTGGAGCTGACTGTGAAACTGTTGAAATTGAAACCAGACATCTCCACTTTAGTCCTATTACCCTTGGACAGATTTCCAGAAGTCTTGTTGTTTGTTCAGATGCAACTGGGCCGTTCTGCCATGCTTTCTTATTTTTTCTTGGTGAGAAGACACTTTCTACTGGCAGCCCTTTCAAATGAGCCTAATTGTGTTGTTATGAACTTTAACATTTAAGGTACTAACTGAGGCCTGCTTCTGCATTTTTGGCTTACTTGTAGTCAAATAAATAGAGACCCGGTGTAATATGTCACATGCTGTTATTAATCTCTTAGAATTATAAGTGGGTGTACTTTCTTTTTACAATAATAATCTGTTGCCGGGCATTAGTTTAGCTCACCTGGTTCAGCAGATGATTGTATGCTCCTAGGCTTGGTGTTTGAGTCCAACCCAGGGCCCACCGCTGTGTGCCTTCCCCCACTCTGTAACCACTTTCCTGTCTAAAACCGTCACTGTTTTATCAAGTAAAGGCAAAAACGCTGCTGTGAGGTTGAGCCTCAGTCATATTTGCATCATCATAAACTGGCTTTGCTGTTAAATTGGTTAATTACTGACTTTCTTTATGTGCTCTGTCATGTGGTCTTTGTGGCTTCCTGACATGATCGGTTACACACCAGAGCAGTCAGCTTTTATTTTAATACCAAGAAGGAAAGGATGCAGAGCTTTTGAGCTGAGGTAAGTGTGAGAAAGTGTGGGAAAAGGAGCTTGATATACGCTGTGCTTAAATACAACACAAACTTATGAATACGTGGCGATGGAGTTAGTGTTCCCTTTTGTTTGGCTGTCACATGACCATGGTGGAATTGAGCTGAACCGTCCGGCTGCTTGTAAATGTTTCCGTTTGGCTGTCTGGCTTTTAGGATTTTATCTGTATCTCTGCGGTTTTAAATAAGAGATGAAGAAGTAGGAAAATGTAGAACTGTAGGAAAACCAGTGACTGGTTGTGTTTGCTGGCAGGAGGTTTTTATACTTCAGTCATTTTATGCGTCGCCTGACTGATATATTGGTGGGCACGATTTATCAGCTGATATTATTATTAACCTATTTATAATGGCTGGCTAAACAAACATGAACAAAGAAGAGAGGAGAAAGGCCCTTTAACTATGTTCTGCGTCTTGATGTTGCATAGTTTGCCCACAAGACGTCTACTTAGATTTTTCTGGGAGTTATCGATGTTTGTTTTTTTACCTTTTATGATTCAAGAAAAATAAATATTAAAAACAACAAATAAATCCACATTTCAATTATTTAGTCATAACAGACTTGGTAAAATCAAAAAGGCTGCAATAAGTATTGATTTGTGACACTGTGTGCTTGATTTGTTAATTTTTCTTTGCTTGTCTGTCATTTGTTTTTCTTTTTATGCTATATTGTGTTTTCCCAACAAATACTGCCTTTATTTATTTTATTTATTTTTTGCGCTTTAGTAGATCCACTGTCAATTGTAGCATACATGTAATAAGATGTGCTGTTGAAATTGCACTTTTTAAGTTAATTGTCGGTGTTTGTCATGATGGTTCATAAATTTGACCTGAAAATTTTTATTATTTTATTTATGAAGTATATATTTCATCTGGATTTTTTTTTTTCTGGCAAATTGGTGATGGTCTGGTAGAAAATCTATCTTTTTAATGTATTTTTTAAATTTGATTCCACATTAGAAGAAAGGTGGGCTATTATACCATAGATGTGCTGATGTAGCTCGAGAACTAGAATGATATCTGAGCGAGATAATTTCGTCCATAAAAGGTTAAAAACAATCAGTAAATGTGATTGTTTATGAAATCTTGATAAACGACTAATGCAATATACATTTGGTTTATTTTTCCTCACATTTTTTCTTATGAGCTTCTACAAATGATATCTCTAGAAGTTATTTAAAAATGATCTAAGAAAAACATTTCCTTTTAGCTGACTGTTCACAGCCACTAGTGGACTTTACTCTGTCTTTAAAAGTGTCACGAGCTGAAACTTGCTGGTATGATAAAAGTTAAGTAACTGACATCATGAAACCACATGAGATCTCTTATATTAAGAAATTGATCGGCAATGATCGCCATTCAAAACTTTTGTTAAAAGTAAAAAGTTCAAGCTCCCAAATTGTGCAGATTTGCTTCTTCGTATTAATAAATGATTTGTTAATGTCTTCATTTCTGTATTGCTATGTGGAGACATTTAGTCTGTAATTTGTGAGTTCTGTAGTGTTTGGTCACATTATGACATTAATGATTGAGTTTATTAAATAATCAGTAGATTACATATTACTGGATGTAATAACAGATGTTTCAGCCTAGTTACATTTAACATTTATGCAAGATTATGGCTGAACATAACAAGGGATTCAATTTCTAAGAACCACATTTATCTGAAAGGCATCAATAATAATTTTTATTCATATCATTTTAACGTTTGTTTACTTTTATTCACCCTCTTATTTGAGTCTTCAACAATCAGTTAAACAACGTAATGAGTGCACTGATTTTTGTGGATGTTTGCCTTTTGATTTGAATGATTTTTTTTTTTTTTTTTTTTTAATTCTTTTTA
>VOQK01007366.1:14831-29647 GCA_015052645.1 Benitochromis conjunctus | reverse complement strand
TCAAAGGTCACTCTTTTGAGGATGCCAATGTTCAAATTTTGGACAGAGAAGACAGATGGTTTGAAAGAGGAGTGAAAGAAGCCATCTATGTCCACTGTGAACGACCATCCTTGAACAGGGAGAACTGTCTGCCATCTATAATCCAGTTTTGAGATCTCTTACCCGACGCCTTAACGCCCACTCACATCTTGTGTCAGTTGATCTCAACAAGTCACATTATAGGGTGAGTTAAGATCTCACAATGATTTCACCCGAAACCTCTGCTGATAATGACCCACTCCCTTTTTTTCTCACAACGTGGCTCATGTGATGAGGCACGTGACCAGTAGTGGGTCAACGACCCTCTCAAGGAACAACTTCCACTAGGCTGAAGTAGTGAAACAGGTTTGTTGTGTTTCCACCTTTTAACAGAAACCATTTTCTTCCTGCAAAAACACGTCACAGAGATAAAGCAGCTCTCTTTGGGAGTCACCGTTGGGAGCTGACGGCCTCCTCTCCCTCTCATATGTGTCTGTGCTTGTTGTTTTGCGCACGGGAATGTAAACACATCGTGTGCTGTATTATCATGGACGGCATAATATGGCACAATTTTCTGTAGTTTTTACTGTAATTCATTCACTCATTGATGTGACAAAGGTCATGGAAACTTGATATTTTCTTCTTCTTCTTTTTTTAAACATTTCCACTTGCAGCCATAGCATTGTGATGATTTGCAGTGACTCATGACTAACAGACCTAAAGCAAAGAGGAGAGAGATCCTGAGGTACGCGCTGTGACAGGCTGTGGGCAAACCTGCTGCTTTTCCTTTCATTTGATTTAATTTCGTAAAACTTTATTCTGTACGCAGTTGCAGGCAATACCTCCCCTTTAAACCAGCCAGCTACAGGATAAATATCTAGTGGAGCTGTCTGCACAAACTCCGCTTTGCATAAAGATTGTATAAAGTCATGGCATTAGAATATTTCAGAATATCTCTCCTAGATGAAGGAAACAGTGCAGGAATGATAAGCACATTTTAAAAATGATCCTTTATCTTTTGTCATGTTTAAGTTCAGAGAGGTTAAGGAGATATTTAACCTCTAATTTAATGCTTTAGACCAAGAGACCCAGTAACATTAATGTTATTTTGTTTGCATTAACAGCTGGTTCATGTACACATTGAGAAAGGGTTCGTTTGTTAATTCATTTTCTGTTGATTGACAAAACTAAATGTCCTGTTTTAGTTGTAAACCGAACTGTTTGCATTGCGCTGCTTTTGATTTCTCTCTCTGGGAGATTTTGAGTGAAGAAAGTACACACTCTTTAAAACGTACCAGGAGGTTTATCACTATTTAAACACAAGTGTTTCCACTTGATAGATGATTTTTGGTGCTGGTTCTCTTGTCAGTGGCCAGTGAGTCAGCGTAGTCATTAACAGCTGGACTGTTTCATGCTTGTGCTGTTTGTTTCTTTTAGTTGTGCGCTCATTTGAGCTCAACACACACAGCAGCTCCGGGCAAAGCAGCTTCGTTGCATTATTCATAACTTTCAGGGGATCTCGTAATAATTCCAGAGAGAATATCCGGGCTTTGAGATTCAGATGAGCGCCGCGTGATCTTCTAATGATGTCTTCTTCCCACAGCGTCTTTCTCCAGTTTGAAGACGGAGCTGGAGCGAATAAAAGCGGAGAAGGAACAGGTACGTCTTCTGTGAATTTATCATGCAGTGAAGGAAAAAGATTCAGATAACGTGCTTCAAATGATGCTAAAAATCATGATAGTAATGTAGAGAGTGGACAAATGCACATCTTTTTATTTTTTTCATGTACTTGCAACTCTTTTAATCTAACCTGTGTGAGGACAGAGAAGGCCATTCTCCTCATCCTCATAAATAATACTACTGATAACAATACTTGGATTCAATGACTGTGATATGGAAGGGGTCAACCCACAGAGAAGCTACTTATAAAGCCTCCTCGCTGTTTGACTCACTCTCACCAAACTCCTCAACGTTATTTCCAGCAACTGGAGTAACTTGTGTAGTGAAAAAGCTGTGAGAAACTCTCTTTTAACTGCCCGCTTTAAACAACAAAACATCATCTTTACCCGTTTTTCCTGTTTAAGAGATACTCTGAAGTTGTCTTTGTAGGAAGTAACCACAAGGGGAGCTATTAATGAGGATTTTAAGCTACCAAAATATAAAAAAAAAAACCCATTAGGTCAGTCTTCTTTTACAGTTAAAAGCCCACAGGTTTGCCACCAGAAATATGAACTGATTTTAACTTTTTTAATGCAAAAGCAAAATTATGATTTAACGAAAAGCAAATCTGTGACCACTGAAATGGGTTTTTTTTGTCATTCTTAATGGTTGTTTTTGAATCTTTCTATTTATTTGTAGTCTTTCCCGTTACTTCTGTTATTATTTATTATTATTGCTAACACCGAGGACATGGTCTGCAAATTAGCTGTTGCAAAGTACATAGGACTTAGTATCAGTTGCATGTTGTTTAACTGCAGCAGTGTAACTGTGTATCGTCACTGTTGTATAAATAAATGCATTTAAAAAATAGAAAGGTATAAAATAAGTATTTTGGGGGTTTGACAGTATGAAGTCATTAGGCCTGGGTGCTGTGAACAGCAGTGATTAACGGAGATAAACGTTGTCTTCAGATTTTACTGAGAGTTGGGAATTGTGCTTATAATATGGTGATAGATGTACCCCTACGCCGCCTGCCTGGTTCAGAGATGGTCTTTCCCTTTTCACGGACATGGCCTCCTTGACTCCCCTCTCAAACCAGCGTTCCTCCCTGTCCAGGATGTGTACATCCTCATCACACAGAAACATTTCTCCCACTGAAAACTCTGTGTTCACGTGAACCTGAGGCAGCTTTCTGCGATTTCCTGACCTGAATGATTGAGCATACAACAAGACTGTATTAGCAAAATAACTGCAGCTTATAGACGTGTAGAAGTCTTGAATAAACCCTCATTTCTTTGTATTTTGCTTCCAAGGAGACAGAGTTCGTTGTAATTGTGCAAAACCCCTTGAAAAACAATCGTTTTTCAGGCTTTCTGAAGGTCTTTCAAAATTTCAGTTGGATATTAGCTGCTTTTTTGCTCATTTTTTTGTCCAGTCTTTGTACCTGATCATTTTCAGAGGAATGATTTGATTTATTGAAGTATCAACGGATGAACGGGTGTTTTGTATACAGACAACTTTGCAGAGAACCAATTTTACTAAGCATTTTGTTGCTAGGAGCTTTTCACAAATTTGTTCCCATGTCACATTTTCTTTAAAAAATGCTACAGATGACACAGTTTGACAGGCATAAAATGGTATTTTTTGTAAACTTGGCATATCTCAGGATTGTCTGCAGTGTGTCTGTAAAAATGGAGCACAAGAGAGAAAGTGACGGGCCAAAAAACAACCTCCACAGCACATATGGTATCTGAAAGTCATATCCAAATCCAGCAAAAGACCTTACACTGGACCTGAGATGCAGTTGAGACAGAGGAATACCAAATTACACAAGAGCTGCACTAAAGATTGGTGACAAGGTCTTATGGAGTGAGTTTCTGCAGCCATTCTGAAAAAAGTTGGAGGCTCTTACGTAGATGAAAAGGGAGACAACATTCAAAGAAGAGCTTTAAATGTCCTTCAAGATGCCTGAAGAAAAGATTCCTGAAGACTAGTTAACGAAATTATAAGAAAGCTTTCATAAGAGAGTAGAAGCTATGTTGAAGAATAAAGGTGGTCGCACCAAATATCGACTTTTTCAAGCTATCACAAAGTTAAAATGTGCTATGTTTACTGTATTTACATGGTATGTTTGCACCTATTTCTTATTTTCCTAGCAAACTATAAAGAAATAAGGGGTGGCTCAAGACTTTCAGACAGCAATGTATATCAAAAGAAAATACTTCTCAGAAAGGTTTCCAGGTGGTGAGGATCAGCTTTGACCGATTAGTCCACACAGATTGTGGCACACGGGGGAAACCCTGCAGATATGGTCTATAAGCTTGCAAATGGGGTGACACAACAAAGCAAGGTTAGCAACAAACTGGTGATACCAAAAAAACAAAGCTGAGAAATAACACACACAGTCAGCAGATAAATATTTGTTTTGGGTCAGTTTTTAAGCTGGAGCGCTTCCTGTAATAAGATTGCTTCCAGGAATTGTTGTTTGAGTTGCTCTTTGGGAGCGATGCACATATTTGTAAACATCAAAGAAATCTGAGGCGCTCAACAAGACTTTTTTTTTCTTTAAGCACGGTCATGTTTAAATAAAAAAAACTGCACAGCAGCTCTTTTCTACTGATGTTAGGCCCAGTAGGAATCCCCTGAAGCAGGAGTGGGGGAACTCCAGGCCTCAGGTGTCCTGCAGGTTTTAGATCTCACCCTGGGTCAGCACACCTGAATCAAATGATTAGTTCGTTACCAGGCCTCTGGAGAACTTCAAGACACAGAGGAGATAATTTAGCCATTTAAATCAGCTGCGTTGGATCAAGGACACATCTAAAACCTGCAGGACACCGGCCCTCGAGGCCTGGAGTTCCCCACCCCTGACCTAAAGAGATCAAAAAAGCCTCAACACAAAAAGCTGCTAACCTACCCTGCAAATGTCTTTGTACTTTCCCACTGAGACACTCAAGTCATGTAGGTGACACATTATTTTACATTTGTTGAAGTGATTAATAGAGAAATTAACATTTGTTCATTCATTGCAATGATTGCATATGTAGGACCTTTTTGAGATAAAGAGCTATAAAGTTTACGTGCTTAATAAAATGCTATGCTGATATGGTCAGATGTCGTTTACAGTGGGCAACAATCCATGAACAAAGCCTTTAATAAACCTTATTATTAATCCTACCGCTGCTCATAGAATCTGCCTAATCTTTTATCGGCATCTCTGCATCTCATTTATTTGTCGACTGATTATTTGTTGTTACATCTTTTTTGTAGCTGGAGAGCAGTTTGGCTGAGAAGACTGAGACACTGAGGAGCCTCCAGGGCCTGAGGATCAGCCTGGAGCAGCAGCTCAAAGAGCTCAGCACTGCAAAGGTCTGTGTTTGGCACACACATTGATCTGCTGATGCATCACAACCACCCCGGTCCAAAAACTCACTTTAACTCAATCAGTAACATCATCATCGTCATCTAACCCCGCTGCTGTGGGATTTTATATACAGTTTTTCAGGATCTGACAAATTATGCAGCATCTGATCCACCAAGCAGCTCATATTTCAGTAAAATCTCAACCCCGTGTCACGACAGCAGTTTACTGAGAGCTTTATGAGGCCCAGTATGTTTGTTGTAAAATAAAGCACCTGTACAATTATTCAGCAGATGTGTTTCATGACGTTCTGTTTCACTTCTGTATTTTATTTTAAATACTGAGACTGTGTGGCCTTTCTGAACAAACCTGTGTGCGCATGTCCTTGTAGAGTGCACTCGAAAGTCAGGTCCTCGACGAGAAAGACAAAGCCCAGCGGCTGCAGACCGAGCTGGACGTCAGCGAGCAGGTTCAGAAGGACTTTGTCAAACTTTCTCAGACCCTACAGGTAAGCAGAGACTGTCCGTTTAACCTCCACTAAGTCAACAGCGAGCCAGTTAGTTGTTCGGCTAACGTTCAACCAAGAACCGTAAAGCCAAAAATGTATTTGATGGCTTCAGGTTCTGTGTCTGTGAAGGTTCTCAGTCATCCAGGTCATCGTAGTCTAAGGAGCTCCTTAGACTTCAGGTTCTGTGTTTGTGCGTATAAATAACTTCTGTAAACTTCTGACCACAACTTTATATATATGTGCTGGAAGCTTCTCAGTGGACTATAACAGGTAAAAATCAGAGGAGATATATATGGAACGTGTCCATTTATTAAAAACTGTCTTAAAAACAACAACACGGAAATAAAACACAAGCCAGTAAATACACCACACAATTACCAAAATATATCGCAAACAATGAAGGCTGTCTTTGATTTTAATGCAGGATGTTAAGATTTTTTTTAAAACATTGTAATTTGAAGAAGTTGACCCAATTTACATTTAATTTTTTTTTCTGGCAAATATTCTGTTAATCTCCAGAGGCCCTAAAAGGTCACGATGGGGAATGTTTTCATGGTTGTTGCAGTCCCCTCATTCTGTATTTTACCTCATGCGTACAGTTGGTGGGTTTATACACTACCTGCCTGAAATGAAACTCGTGTGAATCTGTGGTGTCCAGAACGTGTCTGTGTCCTGAGTAAACTGTGGTTTGTCTGTAGCACATATATTACAAACACACCACAGGAACTCACAGGCGCAGTAGCTTCAGTACAGCTTCTGCTTCATGTAATCGGCGTGTCACAGCCCGAGTCATGACAAACAAAGCAGCCACAGTGGCGGGGACAGCTGTCATCATCTGGCTGCAGTCACAATCAGATCTGCAGTCTGTCCCGGCTGTGGTCAGCCACAGAGCTCGAGAGTTAGCTGCTCGACTTATCGTTCTAAACACAGCGGTGCAGGCTTGAGCTGGTGCAGCCACAACTGAGGGAGCAGCGACTGTAGCTGTGGTCGCAACCAGCAGTCTATTTCACGCTACGAGACACTGCAGTATCACAACTGTAACACTGCTCTAAATATTCCAAATGCCTGCTTTCCAGCTGTGGTCCCAGGTCAGATGTTAAGTGAGTTATTAAAACAGCACAACATTCAAAAGAACGTTTAAGGGCGCTACAGGAGGGTTGGAAAAACTTACAGTAACAATAAATAAAACACATGCATGGCAAAGCTTTAGGCGGCACAGGTGGTTAAAGTGTGAAACCATAAAATGATATTACTTTGCATTATGAAGGAGAAGGGACAGTTTGGTATGATGGCAGGTCTGGCTGCTTTTTAACCGGGTTTTAAGATTACATGCAAAATAATGGAAACAGTCACTGTGTCATATATTTAACCCTCAAGCCACCGAGCAGTTTTAGTCTTTTTTTTAATCATTTTTATTAAATTTAAAAAAAACCACAATCTTCGGCCGCAGTCTTTGTCTGTTAGTTCTAACAATGCAAATGTTCTTTGTTTCAGTAAAACTAAGAGAAAAAAAATGTTTTAGTGACGTCACAGCAAACTATAGAAGAACTGGTGACTCTGTAACACTTTAAACAACACGTTAGTTACTCAAAGACACAAAATATTGACTTTACTCAAATATACACTCACTAGCTACTTCACTTGCCTTTTGCTTTTATTTGCTAATTACATTTAAATGCTTTAATAGAGTTTTTTAAGCATTTTTAAGTTTTTTAAAAGTTTTTTTACATTGACATTAGCAGCTGTTCATGTTTAAAAAGGATGACTTGCTGCACTGCCGTGGGCCTCAGTGCAGGTCTACCCCAGACCATTTCTGTCCCCCCTCTTTCTGTCTGCTCTCTCCTCTGTCCTGTCCAATAAAATGATGTAACTAAGTACATCAAGCTCCACCACAAAAGGATTACTTGTGCACAAATGGTCCAGAATTGAGCTAATTTATGTTCTGAGATTGAGAAGAGGCTGTGCAAGCTACTGGCACCTGTAAAATAAACACATGAACCACGTACATGTGAATAAAAGACTAGTAAACCTCGTACAAAAATAACATATAATGAAGAAAACTGTATTAAAAAGTACTAAAAATAGAAGGAAATGGGGGGGGTATAAAAAATAATTTTTTCTGCATTTTTTTAATGTGGGAAACTCCTTCAGATGATATTTAATTATTAAAACATTAAAGTGCTGTGTGAGTAATCCTCCCGAGACGATCGAGTGAGTGAATTAATCGCCGTTTGTCCCTGTCCTCAGGTACAGCTGGAGCGGATACGACAGGCGGACTCCTTGGATCGAATCAAAGTAATCCTCAATGACACCAACTTGACTGACATCAATCAGCTTCCAGAGACATGATACCACTGAAGGACGACTGCCTTCACTTTCATTTCCCCTTCTTTCTCTTTCTCCGACCCAGTAACATATTACCCAACCCTTCCTCTTCTTCTTCTTCCTCCTCCTCCTCCCCCATAACCACCTCGGAAGAGTTTGTAGGGACAAGGACAGACGTGGCATGAGGAGCTCATGGCCTTTTGTGTACATTAGAAGTCTCTGAACACATCGCGGATAGAATAATGAAGAAGAACACTACTAAAAAAAGAATAAAATGTAAATAACTAAATGTGGACGGAGGGAGCGGGCGGAGGTGCTTCTCCCTGTGGGTTCTGTCTGTGTCTTGTTTCTACTGTAGATACGACTGTCTGTATTAGCTCGACCAAAAAAAGGTTTGTCGTCCTCTGAAGCACTTTTCATCTGCGACTTCTCTTTCCGGGTAAATAGAAAATAATTGGAAGCATAAATTTTCCTCCATCTGTTCTCAAAGCGGTTGATAATCGCTTCCTTTCTCCTCTTGCTTGTTCTTTCCGTGTTTTGTTTTGGGGGGGTTTTTTTTCCTTCAGTTTTCTTTGCTTTTTTTTTCTCTGTGACATTTCCACCCTCTTCTGGTCATTTTTAACTCTGTGACAGCAGCACGATGAAGGATGGAAAATACTTGCACATGATTTAACCGGGATAAGAAAATAAGGAACGTAACAGAATGCGAGCAATACCCTCCATGTCTTCAGCACCCTCTGCCGTGTTTTTGCTCTGTTTGTTGCTCTTCAGTGTCTGACAGACACTTTTTTTGTTTTGTTTTTTTAAAGCTGCAGAAATACAGTGAAGAAACACTGGTCACATTCAAACTTGTTCTGTTTCTCAACATGTTTAAAAAAAAAAACTAAAATAAAAAAGAAGAAACACTAGTTAATCCGGGTCATGTCAGGTGAACGGATGTTTAGGTGAGGAGGAAATTACAGAATTAAAACGGGAAAGTAATGGCTTTTAACAGACACTTTGTTCCTGGTATTGTTTTCCTTTTTTTGACTTTCTTTTAATGTACATCTGAAGATCTTAAATTATCGCAGGCTTTTTAAAAGTGTGATGGATGAATCGCCCGCAGGCCTGTTGTCCCCACGACGAGTGATTTTTCTAAAGTGTAAAGAAACGGTTCATTCATCACTACGAGGATTCTGTTGTCTCTGAAGCTACTAATTAAATTAAATCACCTTTAAGTGTCGGGGTCTTTCTCTCTAAGGACTTCAGTGCACCAGAGGTGAACCATCAGTGACCTGTGGTTGATGTGTCATTGGGTAAAAAACCAAGAATAACTAAATGGAGATGCTGCAGTTGTTCATGGAAAATGCCAAACCAGTCGTTAAAAATCACTTTGGCTAGTTCTACACAACCAAACTCATATAAATGCTAGCACTAGCTGCACCATCTGCAAAGAAAAAAAACCCAGTCCCCAAACACAGTCTTTATAATGCCCAGCAGGGGGCGACTTGGTCTCTAGGTAAAAATGTGTGTTCCCAAACCAGTTGGCGAGTAGTTGTTGGAGGTTGCTACTTTTTGCTACTTGTGATTGTTTTGGTCGAACTTTCACTTTCAAAATAAAATCTCTGCCTTACAGCTGCAAACAGCACAACGCGAATATTTACATTTCTGTTTGTGTTGCACTTTTTCAAACTTCACTCCAGCTCGGAGACTAAATGACGACTATTTGCAGATGAGCTGGCAGTAATCCATGCAAACTACTGGGGACCACGGCAATCTCTAGCGACCAAAGCAATTGTAAGGAGGTTTTTGGTGTAGAACCCTCTTTGCAGTTGATTTCAGCCTAGCAACTGCCTGCAATCTCTAGCAACCACTTTCCAACAGGTTGCAGAGTACCCAGTGTTTAGCAGGGTGTAATCTACTGGTCTCTAAGCCTGCATGACTGGGCCTAGAGAGACCACCACCGACCTTCTGCAACCACTCTGTAAACCGTTGTGGAAGCCTTTTCTTTAGCAACTGGTGGTTGTTACATTATCAGTCTCTAGGCCTGCGTGAATCTGAGGCCTAATGTAGAAATCAATGGATAAACAAAGCTTCAGTCCCTTTCATCTCAGTAACCACTTTCCTGATGAGTTTACAGTTTCACTCACTAGTTTTGCGTTTTTTTTGTGTAAATTGTGGTCTTCATCAGAGTCAAAAAGGAAGACTTAAGCACGCAGCCACTCAGTCAGTCACTTCTCCAACCAATGACCTCTCGTTTCTAAACGCTCAGACTCAGGCTTTAACAAACCTCATTCAAGCACTTCTGAGAAACTGACATTCAAACCTGCTTAATGTCACCGTTCTGCTGTGAAAAGGTGAGACCATACACTGGGATTTGTTTACAAAGCTCAAAACCCACCATTAGTAGCAGATTTAAAGGTTACCTACTCTGCCCACTTCCAGCTCTATATCTTTATTCTTAGACTCGAGTAGGATGGCTTTGCATGATTGGAGCATCAAAATAACACTTATTCGACTTAAACAGGGCCTTTCTGCATTTGTCTGAAATTAGATCTTTTAGCGCCACTGTTTCTTCAGATTTGCTGCCAGCTTTGAGCTGACCATGGGTGAGGTTGACCATGACAGAAGACAGAGCCAAGCGAAGACAAATCTGTCAGAAACGTTGTGTTTAGAGCTTGTATATGCGTGTTTAATATGAGCATCCACCATTATGACAGTACAAGAGAAAATTAGAGCATAATGGGTCCCCTTTAGATATCAGAGTATGGTTCAAAAACGGTCTGGTTGTTATGCATGTGTCTCTCTTCTCTCTTTAAAGTCTGTGTCTTGTTGCTGTTTGTGCTTTTCACACACGGGTGTGTTTGCTAACACTTTCTGACAGCTGCTGCTGGAAGACATTCATCGTGTTGCATTCATGAAAACTGACAGAAGTTGGCGAGAAGTCGAGTGACAGTTTGCGTCACTGTAAGAGAGTGTCATGTTGATTTTTCTGACGTGAACGACAAACTGCGAACACTTCAGATGCCTTTCAGGAGCAAACTGCCAGAAACTGTGCGCCGCTGCTCTCAAATTTAAACTACTATCTTTCGTAGCTGGTCTCCATGACATTTAGACACCTTTTCAAGAACTCCAGCCGTGCATTTTCTTCTGCTAATCCAATTTATGGTGATTGGATGGAGGAAAGATGGGGTACGACATGGCTATGTCACCAGATTAGAGCAGTGACTTGTCACAGACAGCCAGTTAGCTGGTTCAGAATTTCCAATTAATCCAACATGGATGTCTTTGGACCCACGTAGGCACAGGGAGGCCTCAGCTGACTAGTGGATTCAAACGTAGGACCACCCTGATGGAAGACAGGGTGGTCTCCCATCAGGTGATGGGAGACTACATAACTGTTCTGCCCACATGGTACACCGCCCACATGAGCAATTCGCTCATCTCATTCCAGGCTCTGACTGTGCAGTGTGTAGCTACATCACTGTTAGTCTCTTCCTATTTATGAGGTTCAAAGCAGGACTATTATAGTTGACTAGAAGTACACTAAAACCAGGTGTGAGACAATTTAACTCACTGAAGTAAAAGTAAATATAGCATGAGACTTTACTAAAGCTGCTCAAATTTGTCAACAAGGATTTGAAGGCTTTGGTTCATGTGTTTTCTATGACGACAGGGATTTCCACCCTGTGATGAACGCGACCTGTCCAGATCCAGGTGTACCACGCCTCAAGCTTTATAACAGCTGGGATAGACTCCAGTGTGGCGACCCTGAACAACACCAACACAAACAACTATAATAAAAACAGAGTTTCAAAAATGGACGACTGTGCAAAGGCAATCTATTCCGTAACCGAGGGGCAGCAATCAAGAATGCTCTGTTCCCCACCTGAGCTCGCACTTAGATTTCTGTATAGGTTGTAGCAACTGGTCATATGACCTGAGGGCTCAGAGGCGTACGACAAGGAAAGACCATTTAACTTTGAGTGTGAGAGAAGAGAAAAGTGTGAGAAAAGTCCAATCTGGAAAGCCACAGAAAGTAAGATAAAGCTTTTATTCAAACCTGTTTTGTTTTGCATTGTTTCGTCGTTTAGTCCAAAGGTGATAAAGCTGTCAGATGTCACACAGTTGACTGCAGATTCTTTTTCATCGTTTTTAATCCAGACTTTTTGATCATAAGAAGTAGCTAATCAGGAGCTATTAGTGCTCTGATCTGTAAAACAGCGCTGCCCTTTATCCTCAAGCCTCTTTCAAAATAAAAAATGCAGCATGTGAGTCAGAAGACGTGTGTCTAAGTCTGCATTTGTGCCATTGGATATGGATAAAACTAAAAATGTGGAAAAACTGGTTTTCTCAGATGACTCAAAGGGGACTTTTTACTTACTTTACTGAGACAGAAAATGAATGCGCAACTTCATGAAACTACATATTTTTCCGAAAGATGCAAATGACTTTCCGGGAGCTGCACGATGTTCTGGACTGGTATGAAAAGGCTGGACACAATGTTTCAGATTCATGGAAGCTGTGAGGCAGGATAGCTTTTCTTCCATTGTAAAAGAAGTAAAGATGTTGAAAGAGTACTCAGAGCACACAGAAGCAGCTTTGGTTGGTTTGACGACATATTGATCACTTTTTTTTTTTGTATTTCCTGCATGTCAAACATTTCCTTACGTTTCATGGGTCTATGAAGACTAAGGAAAGCCCTGAGCTGAGACCTGTGATGGATGAAGTTTACAGAGTGAAGTCTGGATATAATTTCCTCTAAAAGCTTTAAGGTGTTTGAATTTTATATATGAAGAGCAATATAGTGTCTTGTCTATAACAATTATTATATTATACTCTCATATTACATTAACATGAAATGATTCTCCCTGAAGATTTCAGCTGGTCATCACAGATTTTATTTTATGTATTAGATCTAATGTCAAACACTGAGACTAAGAAGAAAAAAAAAGGATCTATAAGTAAATGAAATTGGTCTAAAAGCTCTCACTGTCTACTGCTACCTTTTTTTAAGTGTAAATAATAATTAATTACTCAAAGCGCACTTGAATTTTGAATTTTTACTATTACATTTAATTATGCTTACTTAAACAATTGGATTTTGGGTCATTTTTGTAATCAGTTTTTACAGCAGCTGTATAAAATGTTACAAACTAAAGAAGTGATGACTCAATATTAAGAGTAAACAATGCTTTCTGTAACTCGGATACGATGACAAAGGCTTTATTTTTGCACTTTTCCTTCAATTACCCACTAAAAACTGACTCGAGTTCACAATTTTAGCTGTTGTTTTCCTGAAGAACAAGAAAAAAGGAGACGAGGCTTTGCACCTGAAACATTATCTCTCAGTTTCCTTTCATTTAAGTTAAATCACAGTCTCTCTCTGCAGAAAACGGTAAGAAAATCCTCTCATAACCCCGTGGATCCACAGAGGGGGAAGTGAGATTTCATACTTGCATGCATGAGAAAAATAAATGAGAACTAAGTCAATGAAAAGAGAAAAGGCAGAAAAGTGTCTTCATTCTTTAAAAGTCTGGCATCAGAGCTTTGATAAACATCTAGTTTTACATTGTTACATCCACCCAGTTACTTACAGTAGGTACAACGTTTGTCATCCATCTTTTAGTACGATGAAATCAAATACTGTTCGCTTTATTAGGTGCACACGTTCAAGTCCTTGTTAGCACAAATATTTAATCAGCCAATCACACAGCAGGAAGTCACTGCATCTAGGCATGTAGACATGGTCGAGACGACCTGCTGAGCATCAGAATGGGGAAGAAAGGTGATTCAAGTGGCTTTAAGTGACAGACTGGCTGGTCTGAGTACTTCAGGGACTGCTGGGATTTTCCCACAAAACCATTTGTAGGGTTTACAGAGAATGATTCAAGAAAGAGAAAATAGCCACGGTTCACTGGGTGAAAATGCCTTGTTAATGTGCGACTGCTTCAAGCTAATAGCAAGGCTACAGTAACTCAAATAACCACTTGTTAAAACCTTGGTATGCAGAAGAGCATGTCTGCAGGCTGAATCTTGAAGCAGATGAGCTACAGCAGCAGAAGACCACGCCAGGTGCCACTCCTGTTAGCTACAAACAGGAAATTGGGACTACAGGTCACATGGGCTCACCAAAATTAGATCATAGAAGATTATCAAAAAACATTGCATGACCTGATGAGGCTCAATTTCTGCTGCTCCAACTGAACATCGTTTAGTATTGAGTACTGAGTGTTGTAGCTGACATAATCAATCACTTTATGATCATAGTGCATCCATCTTCTGAAAGTTGTGTTATGATTCAATGTTATGAGTGTTTGTGTTTTATGTGTGACTCCTCCCACCAGAGGATGGCTGTGGGTTTTTTCCTTTTCTCTCTCTCAGGGGTGGACCTGGGTGTGGCTGCTGAGTCACTGGGTGGAGTTGTTCCTGTCCTGGTATTTGATAATTGGTTGATCACCCCAGTATTTAACCTCCAGCTGACAGCCACCTCGCCCTCTCTCCTTGACTCCTGCACCATCAACAAAGTGCCAGCTGATCGCCCGTAGTTTAGAGCTTTTTGTGTATGGAAAAAAAAAACCTGATCTGTAGTGTGTTGGTATGTGTGAGTCTTTGGCTACTCAGCTACTGTGTGTGAGTTAAGAGCACCTGTGTAAATAGTTGTTTAAACATTGTGTATAATTATGTATTCACTGTATATATTGAGCACTGCGGTGTATTAAGTAGGAGTGAGAAGCCCTTTTATTTTGTTGACCCTTTTTTCATGTGTTTGGATAGGAGCATAGGTTAGAGAATTGTCTTTTGTTTGCTTTTGTTTGACAGGGAAGCTTAGGGAACATTAGAAACCTTTTGTTTGTTGTTTTGGGCGCGGCTCACGTCCAAAGTTAAATAAATTGCTGCTAGCACCTTCAGTTGCCTTGTTGCTGGCCTTTCTTGGGAGTGGTTGGAGTGGGGGGAGTTGCACCTTCA
>VOQK01007361.1:11243-22361 GCA_015052645.1 Benitochromis conjunctus | reverse complement strand
ACAGGAATTGAGCTGTGAAAGAATAAAGTGTCTCAACCCAAACCTCGAGCTCCTTATACTCTGGGATAATTTGGCCTTGAGTGGTGTTCTGGCCAACACACCGGGGTGACCGTAGTGCTACAGAGTGAATCAGTGCCACAGCCGTGTGTGTTCCTGATATCTCCACTACATATATAGAGGTGTGTGTATATATCAATATACACACCTCTCTTTTTCAACATTGTCAGTTTAGATTTAAAAACTTGACAGAAACATCCTGTGAATGGTTAGGGTTAGGGAGCGTAGGTGGAAACAGACTAACATGCATATGGGTTGTCATGCAAACACGGACTGTGTTTGACGCACTATGCATTTAATTTTTGTTATTAATTTTATTTATAGATGAATAAAATCGAGCAAGAAAACGACAATATAACACATCCATTAAGTACAGCTCCATGTAAAGCAGACGGCATTAATAGCCCGAGTGCAGTTTTAGACTGCTACTATACAACTGGGCTGTAAAAATGCCTTTTATAATGCTGTTCTATAGTTGCAGCTCAGCTTATTTTTCTCCATAATACTGCATGACTGCCAACTGTCTGTGGTGCCTACTGATGATATTACAAATGACGCAATCACTCCTTTCTGAGCTGTACAGGCAGCAGTAACCCGCTTTTGAATTTGTCAAGGAGGCACATTCAACAGATACTGAATTGCACTTGGAGCTTAATTTAATCTGGTGTGAACCTTGTAATCTACTATAGCATGGATATGTCTTTAAATATAATATATTTGAACAAGTATACACACAGGAAAAGTGGAAAGAGAACACTGCCACGCAGTGGTGGATAGAAGAAATACAAATCATATCAAAGGCCAGGCATATTCAGCTTATTAATGTGCTTTCATTCAATTGAAAATGTGTGCCCCGTTTTTTTTCTTTCTTTCTCCACATACATTTGGTTCACATGAAACCCTCAACCAGTCCACAAAGAAAGTTTATCAGACTTTTAACATTTAGTCAAATGAAATGGTGCTTCCAGATCAAAGCTCTAAAGTAGACAACCACACAGCCAACTCATAACTTATTTACCAGACCCGAGTTTACTGTGAGCCATTCAGTGAAACCATGTGATGCTAAAACAAAGCAATGGCCCTTTAATTTTAACATATACCCACATGTCTTACCTAACCCTGTGTCAAAGGCTTCGGCATGAAATTCAGTAGCTGTACTGTCATGAGGGTGAATGTGCGCATGGGTGTGGGCAAGCCTGCTAAATGCCTACATGAGTACCTTCTCTGGAGATAGAAGCAAAGCTCTGATTCCTGTTTGGTAGCTTACCTAGACACTTGCATGATCATACTTGCCTAAGACTCTCACTGTCGTTGCTCATCCTGACGATTCTGTTCATTAAAGCTGTTAAATGTATTAACAGTTCTGTGTTTGAGTCCTTTGGCAAAAACTTGACATGTATAGAAAACTTTGATAATGTAATTTACCTGTACCGTACAGTCTAGTAAAGGTGGGTGGATCAATCCAAATATCAATAGCATCAACAAATACCAAGGGTGACATTTTTAGGACAAGAGGAACCAAGAGTTGAATTGTCAGTGTAAGGAAAAGTTTCAAAGGGAGCCAGTGGACAAAGAATATGTTTGTGCTCTGTCACAGAGCTGTTTTCCACCCTAAAGGTAGAAAATAATCAACAGCTTTGGAAGTGGCCCGTCTTTGACCAGTTTATACAATTTAACATGAAATTTCCCTCAATCAAGTGGCTTATGTTTCTGCATATCTGAAAAAGCGTGGACTTTTCATTTGAGCTATAGGAAGGTGATCCCGCAGGCTCGTCGGCCCCAATTAAACCCTTTTCAAAACACAGCAGCAGGGAAATAGAGTGGCAGCAGGTTATCATTACCAATAACAATCTGATGAAGCGGGAGGACCGCAGGTCGAGTGAGTCACACTTGCTAGGAAAACTATTACAGGCAGCTCTGTTTGTAGTTATCTTTAGCCATGTAGTTACTAAAATGCACACCGTACACAATATGGAGGTAAAGAGGAAAATAACTGGGCATGAGTAAAGGTCTCCAAATAAGCCACCCACTTCTCTTTAAAGTTATGAAAAGTCACATGGAAAAACGTAATGGCTTTTTCATTTGGTATTTGGATGTGTGATAAATGCACACCGATGAAAGGACTGAAACAAACAGAGCCACGAGACACACTGTAACACTTTAACATTTACTTAAGTGCTACCAAATCGAATCACGTCTCACCATGTGCACCTTGGGGACCTTTATTGCACAATTAAAGTCACAACTATTATTATGGGAAGAAGTCAGAACAGAACTACTTATATTAGGAATATTATTTGTACCTGTGGTTTGACCTCTTTAGTTCCTGTGCAACCCCAGGTCCGTCTGAGTCACTGGTAATGTTTTGTAAAGACATAGAAAAGCTCAAAAATTTCTGCCTGTCTATTCATCTGCTGGTTATTTAGTCAGGATCAAACTACCTTTATTACCTTCTTTAGTACTGGGAGAAAAGCAGATGAAAAAGAGATCAATATGACCCCCAAGGTATGTGGATCACTGTGCAAGTTAATGTTTCATATCTCACCTAACTAACTAACCTATTGTTCTATTTTATTGTGGAATTTAATTTTCTGTGTCTACACTATCCTTGGTTAGAAAATGTCTTTCACAGACTATGAGAAAATGACAACTGTTGTACTCACCATTGCCCCTAGAGGCTAAAGAAAGTCTACTTAGTGTATGTATGTTCTCATGCCAAAACGTAACATACCGACGCTATGTGACAAATCGTTGGTATGTTACACTTTCGGCCACCCAACACGTTCCGGAACATGAGAACTGTTTGGACATTTATTTATTTACATTTATTTTACTTTCTGATCATGAATCACTTTGAAAAACACTATCTAATATGATTACAGTTGTGGTTAAGGTCAGGGATAAGGTTATGGTTAGGGTTAGGATTAAGGTCAGGGTTAGGGCTGGAATACACGGCTGGAACGTGTGTTTCTAATGTCGCTAATGACCCTAGGGGAATACGCTGATTTACACTGGTGTAGTTTTAATGTAAAATATAGGCCTTTTGTTACTTTGGCAGGAAAGTAATGTGGGTCTAGAAAGGTTCTTTGTAAACAACGTGTAAAAATGAGTACAGGTGAAGTCGAAACCATGCTCAGTTTAAGATATCAATAATTATTGAACTTTTTTACAGATACTGAAATCCTTGCCTGTAACTCTAGATTATATCTTTATTAGAAAGAAAAAGTACTGCCATTAAAGGCCGGGAGTAACAATATAGTATTAAAAGCAACAGTGCCAACAGCAGTGTGGGTAGAAAGTGTTTAGTTTTGGACTATGCCAAATATGCCACTTACTAAGTCAACTAGTCTATATGAGACTCTCTGTATAAATTCAAGGAGAATGGGGAATTCTATAAAATGTTGGTTGCCTTAATATTGGCTCTTACAAGTATCATCTCTATTGTTAAACAGACAATAGAGTTACCAGTTCCAAACCAGTTAAACAGAAAAAGAAGCTAACTGGAAATTTCAACTCTAGATTAGTTCTGCTGATCAGTCTTCTCACTTTTATTTCCCTGGCTTCGGGAGCCATGTGGGTGTTCCTAGTATTTCTGAAGGACTGATGCACAAAAAAAAGAAAAACAGATGTCCGACTTGATCATCACTGCTCTGTCAATTCATAACCAATAAGTGATGTTATCGTAGTTCTTTTTGTCTATTCTGTGCTTTTTATATAACTACGCATCTACATAAACCTCTATTGTAATAAAGACAGGGACATTAGCATTAGTACATGAGAGTGTAACCATCGATAACCTTCCATCTGTCCACTGCCAGCAATTTCATTTTGTACAAATCCACTCTTCCTAGTTTTTGTTTTTTCTTCTGACCACATCCACCTTTCTGCACCATCTTTTCAGCATCTTTATACTGATCACCACAGTATGTTTATGTGCTAAAAGAGAAGTCTTTGTTCCTTGTTAATAAAACGAATTCAGATTTTTGTTGTTGTTGGTGCTGGAATATGCTAGCAAGTAAAAAGCATATAATTTAGCTAAATTAGGCAGTCATATTTAGCCAGGAGATTGCTTGCGTTTAAAGTTTCAGTGCCAGAACATGCACAAAGAGAGAATGACCCTAAACAATAAAGTAACAGACTTTCCCGGCTGCCTTAGTTTTTATTAATTTCAGCTTAGGAGTGTATCATGTGGCGTTTATTTGGCTAAATAACACAGCATCAGTCACCCTGACACAACCTTCCCTCAGATTCAACTTTATATAGCCCTTGCCATTGATCATAGTCTCTGTCAGCTAATTAGCATGCTGCACACTGATGAAGAATGATTAGCAGTTAGGTCATCTTCAATTACAAGGTGTGAAGACTGTGAAATCAGGCTGTCAGCACTAATTTCTGTATATGTGGAATGAACGTTGCTGCTTCTTGTAAATTGCGCTTTAGAACAAATTTAAGTGGGTGTA
This sequence comes from Benitochromis conjunctus, assembly GCA_015052645.1. Classification (NCBI taxonomy): domain Eukaryota; kingdom Metazoa; phylum Chordata; class Actinopteri; order Cichliformes; family Cichlidae; genus Benitochromis; species Benitochromis conjunctus. The sequence goes on along the minus strand of VOQK01007361.1, from coordinate 17,844 downwards.
AGGGATAATTTACCTTTGTACTCTATAATTGTTGCACTTGTACTTTGTTATTTTTGCCTTACCAGCAGTTAAAATACTGAGGGCATGAATTTCTTTTATTCACACTGTTCATTTCTCTGTAGCATGGAAAAAACCTTAAGAGAGACATAAACGCAGTAAAAATGAAGGCTTAATCAGCTTTGGTCAGAGGTTATTTATGGTAATTTAATCATGTTGAGTGTTGCTAAGCTGTGTGAGTCACACTTCAAAGCCCACACCTCCTCCAGTTACACACTTCTAACTTTATAGTCAAGTCCTTTTGTTGTGGTTGTCTTTGGAAATTAAGTTTAAGAATTAGCTTGAAATCACGGGAGGAAAAGTAATCAAAACTTTCCATTCAGATTCTGAGTGGGTCAAAGATTAATTTTTGGTGCAGCTAGCATACATTTAAATATCCAGCAGGCAACATCGCCATCTCTTTAGATAAATCTTCCTGATGGCTTGTTGAGTGCTCCTTTTACATTAGACTCGGCACAGTTTTCAAGGTTTCCTATTAGGTTACAGTACCTGGTACTAGGTACAAAAATAGTACTAACTAAAATGTGACGTCGTCAGACTGCATGCCATTGATTGGCAAGTCAGTGGCGTCACCCGATGCGTTATGAGAGCGACTATTTCACAAAAATTAAACCCCCCATTTTTAAAATGGTAACAAAAGAAATGGCTGGACAGAAAGCAACACCGTGGTCAAACGAAGAGGTGCAGACTTTTTTGTGCATAGTGGCCGAAGAAAAGATTCAGAGACAGCTGGACCAACAAATCCAAAACGAAAACGTGTACCATGAGGGTGCGGAAATGAAACTTAAAAAACAGAAAATTGACTACCTGGCCATCAGAGACCACAACGACTGAAGTATTAGGGACGACACCTTGAAGGATTAGGGAGTGCCAACCTTTATGGATAAAATAGTCAGTGTGATAGTGTTGTGGCGCTATGATGGGTATGCGGGAGCCATCAATAGTACCAATACGGGGCAAGACTCAGCTACATGTGCACTTTAAGGACAAAGGACACTCTTTCGAGGATACCAGTGGCTTACGACACCAGCTACAGCCACCTACAATGCAGTCTTGAGATCCCTTCCCATGCACTTCAACCCCCACTCACACTTTCCCTCAGGTGATCTCAATAGGTCATGTGATAGGGAGGGACAAGGTCTCACAGTGCTTTCATCCTTAACCCTCGGTGACTGTAATGGCCTACACCTGTTTTCACACCCTGATCATGTGATGACTCCCATAATCAATAGTGGGCCAGTGTCCACCTCCAAAATGAACCCCCACTAGGGTTTAAATACCTGGGACTTTGTACCTTTAGTTTTAGAAATAAAAACCCCACCTGGATGACAGGTGAAACGTCTACACAAACTTAAAGAAGTACATTTGACTTCTTTTTTCAAACTCTTATAACATCTGTACTGCAAGTTGAAAACCATAACAATGAAGTAAAAGATACTAAGATACTTGCCCCGTAGAATGCAAGAAAAGTGTTTTCTATTACAACGAAGCAAAGTTGTTACACAGACATTTGCAGTGTCAACCCTCAGATTGGTCTCCCCCTGGCCTCCTAGACCAGTACAACAAAGTTTGACTTCCTCTTTGTATATTTTTAGAAAGAAAAAAGGGCAGTAATACTCTGAAAATGATCTTTGCTTATTTTCATATGTTTCCTAATGCCAGTGAGGACCTCATCTATCAATCACCCTCTGGATGTTATGGAAAACATCCTGAACAGAAGAAGCTGACACCATCAGAGCTTTGTGACTATTGACCCATTTGCCTTCACATCATGTGTCATGAAGTTACAGCAGTGGTTTGGGAGGAATTGACTTCAGAAGGAGGAGGACAGCTACACAACACGTGTCCAATCTGTTGACTTGGTGGAGAAGGATAAGTACCAGACCAGACCAAACCAAACCAGATACTGTATACAAATGGGGATGAGCAGGCTCTATTTCCTAAGGAGGTCTGAGGTCTTTCAACATGTGCAGCAAAATGAAGGAAATTTTCTATCTTTCATTTGTGATGAGTGCAGCGTACTTGGCCAGGAGAATGCAGATTAGACATTTTTGAAGCTGTGGCTGAGAGGAGATCACTAAACAAATTGTCATCTATCACGCATGATCCTAAACAACCTCTGCAGTACTGACTGAACAGGCAGCAGAGCAGCGTCTATAACAGACTGATTTGCATCTGCTGCCACAATTACAGGAAATCTTTCATATCACATGCTGTCACCCTCTATAATACAACACGTCTCTCTCTCTGTCGGTAGATATCATCATTATCATTATTATTATTATTAGCAAAAACCCTGCGTCTGTATATGTCATTCTGTCTGTAAACACGAAAGGTTTTAAATGAGATCTGATAAAAGTTTGTAGGGGTGTAGAGTGGGGGTAATTACGTCTCCAGATTCCTGAGGTTAAAGATGCAGTTAGTAATTTTTGGAGGTTAAGTAACATGAAAAAGGGATATTGTCCAATACATATACATAGATTAGTTTGTAATTATGAAATGCATAATTGCAAAATAAACGATTAAGCAATCAATTGCACAAAAATGTCAGATTTAGCAAAAATGATGGATTAAAACCTGTGTAAATAATATTGTTTTAATTATCAGAACGTAAACACACCAGTCTAAAAAACATGGATTTTCAGGGTATTATTTTTTGTTTTGACCGACAGAGCCTCTGTCTCTGTATGATAAAGATTCTGATATGAACCATCTACACATGCCACCATAATTACCTTCACTAAGAAGCTTGTGTGTTTTTTTGGTAGCATTTGCCTGCATGTATGTCAGTTTGTTTGTACTTTCTTTGTATGAAGTCTGGCTAATAATGCTAAAACTCTAACTAGCAGTTACTTTTCTCCAGACCTATAGGATGTTGTGCTGCATTGAATTATATGTCCTTCATACATTATTATAGTGTGTGACATACAGCTGGTGTCTTTGAATGAATTGAAATCATGCCTTTGCTAACATTGAAGGGGTCACTGTTAGCTACGTATAGATCCTTCTGTTTGTGTCTGAGCATTTCTGCTTCTGTGTTTAAGCTGCTGCTTTGTGTCAGCAGGTTTCTATAGGCATGGCTATTTGGCTACCGTGTAAGCATTACAGACTGCTTATCAGGCAAAGTCTCCTCACAAAAACAATCAGTAAGATACCTGAAAAACTTCTCTCTTATGTTTGTTTCCTGAGGAAGAAGCAAACGTATAATTCGGTGTGTAAACTGTGTGTATCAGTTTGTACCTTCCTCTTTTTTTCCATGTTCTCACCCTCTGTGCAGTGAAAGCTCTCTCTGTTTCTCAAAAATAGCGTATCAGCAGGGAATGCATCTTTCTTTCGTCAGTAGCCAGGGTCTGAGTAGGTTTCTGGTGGGCACACTCAGAATTGATATCGCCTCAGTTGGTGATGTAAGTGGCTTCTTGCTGAAATAGTAAAGGAAAGCAGTAGTGTGTCTAAGGATAGACTGGGTTGCCTCAGATACAAATTAAAGTTCCAGCAAATATAATAGTTTTACGCCATTATACAGTTTCAGAATAAAACCACGTCACATATTCAGTGTGTATTATAATGACTGCATGCAGGCAGTTTAATTAAAGCCTGCTGTCCTGTGCTCATTGGATGGTTCCAGTGGTAACAAATAAATGTGCTGTCTGATTACATCTTTAGTTTTAGATTAATTACCACTTCTTTGGAAGCTTTTATTGCACTTCTGTTCTATTAATTCTATTAATTTCTGGGATGATAGAATGATAAGTGAACTCAAAGGAACCGTAAAGGGACAAAACGTGTTTGGAGGCAGCAAGAGCGAAGCATAGACACTGGGGCTAACTGGAGGTTAGCTTTCCAATCCGCAAAAGTACTGCAAAGTCGACACATTCAAAAGATTTTAAATCTCCTTGTATGAACTACACAGAGATTTTTCTGGTGCTTAAATGTAACGGATCTTCATTCATGTGTAAAAGTACTACAACCGTAGAGTGTGGAGCTAGCAAGACATGTGGCCCTAAACCACCGCATAGACTATTTATGCCAAGGGCCAACCCTAACCAGGACTTTAAGCAGGAAGAAGAAATGTGGCGAGATTACAGATTGTCTGTTTCAGCTCTGCTGCTTGAAGAACCATTATGTATTATATTTAGGTATTGATCTGAGGGTTTCACTTTTTCCCGTATTATTGGGATCATTTTGTAGTTTGTTTGAACTTTTCTAAGCTGTTTGGTTTTGCAATATTGTATTTATTTTATTAAGCTATAGACACAACCACTCAAAACTGCCGCTTTTAGCCAGTAGGCGCCCCCCCCGTAAATCTCCCAAACTATTTCCAGTAAACAGTTCTTCATTCATCCATTTCAATCTAATTTAATAAATAGATATAATTTAAAAGAACATTAAATGCAATAAAATAACGTTCTCACACAGAAGCTTCCTCAGTGATCCCAAACCAAATGTGGAGGTTAGTTCTGAGACTGGTAAAAAAACATTTTTCCTGTAGCTCTGAGCAGAACTAAAACTAAATAGGCATTAATGGATTATCCTTATTTTGTCCAAATTGTCAGAACAAAAGAAGATATCTGTCCTGATAAAGGATTTTCTGTCAAAAGTTGCTGTCACGGCCTGTGGCCATAAGAAGTCTGTGTGAGCTGTTGTGTTGTGTTCCTTTACTGTGTCTTAAGAATCTCTGCAGGTCCTTCCCCTAATGAAGAGCAGTGAGCTGCTGATTGGACCATGGAGCACGTGACTGGGTTCAAAAAGCCGTTCTGAGAGCTGCTGGGAGAGGGTGAGAGAAGCGAGCGAGTGCGCGGGTGATCAGATTTGACAGCAGACTCGGACTCGGACCTGGCCCTGGCTTCCAAAGTCTTGTGTTATTCTGTATATGTGTAAGCGTGCTCTGTGAGAGCCACTAATCGTGTGTATAAATTCGGTGCTTATGCCTGCATAGGCTGAAGCTGAAGGGGTAAGCCGCCTTTTCTTTTGAACTGTTTTTCTCCTGTTTCTGAGCTAGGAAGCGAGGGGTAGATCTTGTCATTTGTTTGTTTTGTTTTTCCTTAGGGTTTAGTTAGCTTCCTCTGGCGGGACTTAGTTGGTTTGGTTTATTATTTTGGCCCGGGTTCACCCTGGAGTTGTGCTTCTTGTCACTCAATAAAATCACCTGTTTTTACTCATGACCGGGTTTGTGGTTTGGTTTGGGAGACCAGGGCAGGTACTTGCTTCTCTCTCCTCAGTCTTATGTGCGCCTCTACACGCCTAGACTAGGAGCATAACAGTTTCCCCTTTAGAAGCTTTCCAGCAGCCTAATCCTATTCTGGAGCAGAACTAAGGCACGGTTCAGTCACCTGGTCTAGCAGAAACTATACGCTTTACCAAAAAAACAACTATGTAATAACTTTTACCAAGCATCTTACTTATGTTCTTATTTCTTTATTTATCGTCAGCAGTGCTTCACTCTGTCCTTACATTTTAAGCCAAATTTATGTGGTTTTTTCCCTACTTTCTGGCTGAGCGGGATGATGATAATGACACAAGTAAAAAAAAAAATCACAAGAAACATTATAGAAAAATGAATAAATTAGATATCAGTAATTAAGCTAGTGAATGCATGCTTATACATTAGAAACTCAGTGAGCATAAATTTAGGAAAACCATGTATATCCTGCTTTACCTTATTTTGGCATTGTAGGTACTGTAGACGGTGCCGTGATTCACTGAATCGCCACCATATTATTGGTTTGCATAGTACATCAAACAAAACTAGCGAACTACACCTTGAACACGTCAGGGTGGTGTCAACACTAATGGTGCCACTGTTCAAATGAACAGTTTTGTTTTTCCTTCTTTAAAATGAATGCACAGTAATCAAACTTTTCGTATTTTATCGCTGTTATGGGTTCGTTACAGTTTGCTGATTAGAATTGGGGCTTCTGAGTTCCATAAAGACATCATACAGGTACAACAGGATAGCACAATGGCCTCATTAGCATTTATATGGAAGCTCATGGCCACGTTCCAAACTAAAATCTCCGTCAACCCCTGTGGCACATTTTAGACTACATACTGGAAAAATCATACCGCATATCATTCAAAATTTATGGAAGAGAAAATGTTTACCTTTGATGCTGGACGTTTTCCTGTGGGCTTGTAAAAACTCAGTGCCACCATTCTTACACACACGTGAAAAAAATGACAACTTGTACAGTTGTAACCGTTTTTTTATCTGTGATTCTGCACTTCTGATTAGGTGTGAATGCTGCTCATTGGTCCGATTGGTCAATAGCAACAGCACTGGAGCCAACATGACAAACATCAGCAAAGAGAACTCCTGACAGATCCAACTCATCAGGGCAAGTGGAAAATTTTGTGAGTCTGGAGATTAAAGTGTCACATCGAACTGCTCGTGATCACTACAGGGAACGCCAATGCTGACCCTCGAAACCACGGGAACCGCAAAAGTAAGCAAGCAAGTAATTAATTTTGTTATGTTTTTTTTTTTTTTAAACCTTTTTTTTTCCACACAGTGATGTCCTGGCTGCCATTGACAGCATGAGATGAC
>VOQK01007359.1:60970-72557 GCA_015052645.1 Benitochromis conjunctus | reverse complement strand
AGCTTTTTTTGTGTGTGTGTGTGTGTGTGGGCGCGCGCGCGTGTGTGTGTGTGTAGGTGTGTGTGTGTGTGTGTGTGCGTGTGTGTGTGTGTGTGTGTGTATATATATGTATATGTATGTCGAACAACAGATTGTAGTTTTACTCTCCAAAATAAAATAATACTCAACAAAGGTTATCACACCCAGAATAGTCCAATAAGTCATTTTAGTGCAGTAAATTGCACTGTGACTTTTTTTTATGCAGTAGAATGGAAAAACCTTGTTAAATTAAAATTTCACTGGGATTCACAACAGCACTCAGTTATCCTAGGAAAAATAAGATATAGTCATGTTAAAAAAGAAAGGGCCCCTTCTTTCAGTTCAAAGTCCTTATGCATCAGGACAGAGCAAAAATCATCAATATGCATTTAGATGAACAAGACATGACATATATGTCAGTACTTATTCAACTAAAACTAAGTCAAAATGCAAAATGTGGAAAACTAAGTACACCTCATGTTTTAGTAGGTTGCAGAACCATTTAACATTTTAATTTTCTATCTCATCTTGTAGTATCTTATAGTAATAGACGGGAGAAATGGAGGAAAAACTCCCAGTGAGTTTAGATTACTTAACAAATGAATTTGTTTGAAATCATTCTTTTATTATTTACACTCATGGAATAACACTTACAACAGGACATTCAGAATAAACTGAGCAGTCTTATGTGAAGCAACCCTACAAGCATTTCAGAGAAGAAAAAAGAGATACAGAAAAATATACAGTAATGTACAAAAAGCCTTAAGCCACCCCTCATTTCCTTATATTTTGCTTTCAGATTGCTCAACTTTCTTGCAGTTTTTTATTTTTCTTTCTTTGTTCTCCAGGCTTTCTGAAAGTCTTTTTCAAACATTGCACTGGGTCATTTTCAGATGAATGTTTTGCACAAGGGAAGAACCATTGTTGTGTTTACACATAACAGACAACTTAGCAATGAACCAATTTTATGTAGACATATTGTTATTAGAACCTCCCACTCTGTTTCTTTAGATAAAACTATGAAAAAATGCCAAATAAAATACAATTTGACAGAAAGAAAATAGTATTTCCAGAGGTGGTGAAAACTTGACACGTCTCGAGATGCAGTAAGGTGTGTCCTGTAAAAATCTGAGGAAACTGGACAAGCAGAGGGCAAAAACATATGAACTGACTGTGGGAATTATGCCTTTGAAAAACTGGAACAAATCCAACAAAGACCTGATACAGGAGCTGAGAGATGCGCCTGACACTTCAGGTGATCCATCTACTGTTCACTGAAGCCTCATCAGATGGTCTCAGTGGAATGGTGACTGTCAAGAAGCCGTTCTTAGAGACGGGAAACGGAAAAACGGCCAAGGTATGCAAAATTACACAAGACCTGGACTGAAAACCAGTGGCCACACGTTTGACAGAGTAATGGAGCCAATTTACTTTTTTTTGATCAAATTGTTTTCAGGAGAGAGGTACAATCTGTAAATGTTGTCAAAATCAGAAAATCAGATGACACCCTCCATGATATCTATCCATATAAAAAGTGTCTTATGGGGAACAGCTTAATTTTTCAGCACAAAAATGATCCCAAACACTCTGTCAATGCAGTAACACATACCTGGACAGAAAAACACTATCAATGCAACACTATCAGTCATGGATTGGCCTTCCCCGAGCCAGGACCTCAACATTTCTAACGCAGTGTTGGGATCACATTGACAGGATGATGGGGCGGAGCAAAAGACAGCCCGCATCCAGAGAAGAGCTTTGAATGTCATTCAATGAGCCCAGAGAAGTTTTCCTGAAGATTACTTCAGCAACTGACAAGAAAGCTTGTCTACGAGAGTTCATGCTGTGTTGGAGAATAAATGTGCTCAAAGCAAGGATTGACTTGTTAGAATTGCAAAGAAATGTCGGGTGGGTCAAGATGTTTGCAAAGTCCTAAAATAGATTACGATCCATATTCTAAGTAGTTTAGTGTATATAAAATATAAATATATATTGAGTGTAGATGATGGTGATAACAGCAAACTGTTCCAAAGCTGGTAGGTAACACTTTATGATGCTTTTGGTAATAAGTCATAAGTTAATACTTATTTACTGTTTAACAATGAAATGACATTCTTTAAGAACTGGTTAGTAACGCGTACATTTACACTTTGTGTTTTGCTGTATTCTAATGTACAGCGTTGTGCAGAGACATGCCGTGGATGTGTCCTAGCAGGAAGTAGTAGGGAGGAACCCTGGTGTTGTGAAAAAGCCGTGTCTGACACTTCAGCGGCCTGATTCACAACACCAGCTGACCCTCCCCACCCATCAGTGCTGTGCTACGGTACAGAGCCTGTGTGAAGGAAGCTAATTATCAGTGACAGGAACAAGTCATTGACAAGCTGACTGAGAACACTCACCTTTCTTCTGCACTCCTGCTGTACCACTAACTGCAGCAGCAGATGGTGAGTAACTAACAAACACTGAAAGGAGAGCGGGGAGCGCTTTGCACACAGTACACACTGTCTCCACTGGGGGGCACCCAACATCTTTCCTTCTTGCCCCCACACTTTGAGGATGATGATCTGACGCCGAGCCGCTTGCACACACCACGACTTAACCTGCAGATAATGAGGCAGAAACAGGAACATTAATTTCATGCTGGAGGATTAGCTTTCATCACAAATGCAGTGTTTGAAAATTAAAGTTGAATAAAAACAGCAGGTTGTGACCCATAAACATCACACAGGACTCAGCAACATAAACACATCTTTAGCAAAAAAAAAAGGAAAAGTGTGTGACTGCAGAGTGAAATGCAAAGCAGGGCCCTTGGATGTAACAGTGCTCTATTTATTGCCTATTTTTAAAGTGCTTTGGAATTGAGGTTAGGGCCATGATGGAGCTGAGAATAACTTTGGTTTCACAGCGGCAAGCCTTAATCCACCTTGAAGCGGCCCGCCGTGTACCAAAGCTCAGAGTAATGTCACTGTAAAGTAGGTTTACAGTAAAATGATCTGCATGCAGGGCTTCAGTATAACAGGGCGTGTTAGGAAAATCAATTTCCTGGTAGGTCTGTTTGTTGGAGTTGTTAACAGAATTGTGTACAGGCTTGTGCGATGAGCGGGTCCTAAAGAGTCATGACGTTTAACAAGCCAGGAGGAATATAAAGTTAGATTTGTCAGTCTAGGAAATATAAAGGATGCCATCCAATTGGTGTCCTGATCCTTGGGTATTAAAATCCATAAAAATATTACCATTAATCAATATGTCAAAGTTCAGGCATTTCAAAGGGAAAAACCCGAAGTCCTTACCACTACACTGTGGGTGTTTGGTGGGCCTGTCATGCTGTGCCAGGCTCTTTTGTTCCTCTTTTGTAACACTGTGTGCTTGATTCTCCTTATTTATGGCAGCAGCTAGTCAGATCTGGGCTGTGTCATGTGCAGTATTTATATTTCTGTTATTAATGGGATGCCTTTAGTCAGCTCTCCCACCGAGCTCTGTTAAAAATCCAAATGCTTGCCATCTTAAAGGGCACTTGGGCACTTTGGCAGTTACCCAAAATATTTCGCCTAAGTAGGCACTTGACCCCAATCTAACCCTTCTGGGACAGACAGAGACCCAGAGGCTTCATACTGTAGAAGGAAGTATCTGTCTTCATCTGGGTGTTAAAATCATTTCCCCCCATACTCTCATTTAAACCAGTTTTAAGCAGCTGGTAGTGAAAGGATGCACCTGAAGTCCTCTGTCCTAACAGACAGGTTGCCTTTATTCCTGGAGCGGACTAACATTTATAACAAGATCTGAGCTGAATAAATGCATTAGTTCTGATCAAACCTGCACATTTCCAGGTGCTGAAAGCTTTTACAAAATACTGTAGATGTAAATCACGCTTAAAGCACATTCATTGTATTTTTAAAAAAAAAGTATTATTTATTTATTTATTTACATTGACCAACCATGGGCAGATGAAAAACACAAGACTGACATGAATTATATACACAAATATCTCTTTTACAAATATGTATTTCATTGTTTAGAAAATGTGTTTCTCTGTTTAGGAATAAATATCAAGTTGACTGTTATGATAATTATAGCTATTCAGAAACCTTGTTTTTGTACTCTAATTGTTGTATCTTTAAAAGGTAATATGTTGTTACTGCAATGCACATAAAAAAAAGTCATAATAAAATAATGTGGCAAACAATGGCAGTAAGAAACATAGTTTTAAATAGCTCTATGTAGCATTATTATCACTTTGACCTTTAATCAGAATTCATGTTACAGACAGAGGGAGACGCCTGCTACCAAAATCACAACCTCCTCTCACAGAAGGAACGATGTTTCCACATGAGCTAATACATCATTTATCAAATATGACACTAATGATATTAGACTGAAGATACATGCTTAAACAAACTATTATTGAATATTATTATAATTAACTATTAGTTACAGTATATGTGGGTATTATAATGTATTACAGAAAGTAAACCATTATAATAACAAAGTCTAGAACATGCTGTTGTATTATAATGTGTTATATTAGCCTAGGTCATCATCAGTGTGTGATAACTGTGGGGGTTTAGAAAGGCTAGACCGTGAACCCGGGCACTGCATCTATATTTTATATTTATCCATATTGAATGTAATTATAATAAAACAATGCTCTTTTCACCCATTTGGACATAAATCATATTTTGGCCTGGGGGTGGGGCACCCCTCATGCCGCCGGTTTGGTCCCTGCTGACTGGGGCTGACTACAGTCAGCAGGCCGTTTGACTTAACAGATTTTCCTGCCAACCTGACTCAGTCTGATTTAAAAAGCACCATAAAACCAGTGCAGCTCCTCCCTTATCATTCTAATAATGATGTTAATCATACCACTGCGCTGCTGAGGCAAATTTGCTGGGGTCTGTGGAGGGTGAAGCAAATCACCAGCTTCTGTTAAATATCAATAAAGCAACAAAAGCATTTCAGAAGCAGAAGTCCTGTCCCACATCCTGCATGGTGTTGGCCCCTTTAGGCCAAACTGCACCCTCGGGGCGGGCGACTTCACAGGATGAAGATGCACCCAGCTGTTCTGGGGTGCTGTGCTGGGCAGCAGAGACAGCTTACAGTACCATGGGTGCTGTGCAGTAGGACCAGTAGCCACAGTGTTCCAAAGCCTACGTTGTGAAACTGGGTTGTAAGTGTAGCCTCTGATCACTCCATTAATCACAGGTTTGTCCTTCTGCCTGACCAATCCAGGACGGGTCAGGCCTGCACTAATTCTCCCACAAGCAGCCATGTCACGCTGAACATAATATCCCAGCAATACATTTATCCTAATCCCTTTTTATCAGGTCTGCTGGCCTTTCTGGTCAATCTAATTGTGACAAAGCACACATAAGGGCTTTTGTGCCAAAAGAAAGTTCTTTTACGGTTTCAATTAAACGCCTCGGCCGGCCCAGTGGAAGCTCCTGGCTCAACGCCAGTGTCCTTCAGACAAAGAATGTCACTGCACATAATGGATAGAAACACTTGAGTGAGGAAGAAGGAAAAGAGGTGCAAAATGTGGGGGCACAAGAAAAACCTACCCCACAGTTTAGCTCATTTCAGTACCAAAGGTTTGGGACAAAGATATAAGTAACAATCAAAACTAGCCTGAGGGATTAGGAGCTGGAGAAAGCTGCGCGTGTGTGTGTGCATGTGTGTGCCTGTGTGTGTGTGTGTGTTTGGAAATAGAGGGAGAAGCTCAGTCACAGTTCAGTCACAGAAGCTATTGGAGGAAATGCATCACAGTTTGAAAAAAAGGTGAAAACAGTCGAGCATTTCAGTTTGAAGTTTTTGGACAATGACTTTTTTAACAGCTTGCATTGATTTCTGTTTTGTTTGGTGTTCCAGCAAGTCTGAAAACCTTTCATATTTTACCACAGCTCACAGACTCTTTCCTTTCCACCCTAAAGCATCGAAGTGCACAACTCCACAACTCTTTCCTTCTCTGACTGTCCAGACTGATTTTAAGCTTTTCCACCCGACTCTCTCAGCAGCCTTCACATGCCGGACTCGTGACTCAGCTACCAGTTCTCCTCTCTCATTTGGACCGAGTCACACATACGGCTTTGCAGAGCTTGTGAAACAGTGGATCACAGTACACTTTGTCAGAAAAGGCTCACGTGTATTTGTCCGTACGGTCCGTTTCACATCAGTGTGTGTACAGTTGCAGAGACTTCAGTGCCAATGCTGTTAGTGTGCTGCACAGAGGGGGAAAGTGAGGGTGTGGAGGTCAGGATGGTGGAGGAGGTTTCACTGCAGTGAAATAATGAATGATTCAGCGTTAAACTAATACTTTGTTGCAATGTTAGGAACTTCTAATATTTTGACATCTGCTAAGAATTGAAACCACAGATGTATTAAGAGAGCAGCAAACAAAGCTGGGACTCATTTCTAGTTCCTCTTAAAGGTCACTCGCTCTATTGCAAGGAACAAAAACTATTCCAAAGAGCATGCTGCTGTGAAAGAGACGTCTGCTTCACTCTTCTTTTGTTGTTAGCTGTTGGTGTTTATTATTGCTTTATTTAATCCCTTTAATCCCTAAATATTAAATATTCAAGCCTTCTTAATCATTTTGACTTTCATGTCTTTTTATGTTTTGCTGGGGGGTTGATGGTTGGAATGGGAACATTTCTTTAATCGTTGTCTTTACTTTACATATCTAGTATGTAAAGTAAAGACATCTAAACAGCTTTACTTTACATATCTAAATATTTCTTCTTCACATAATCTGCTAAGCTTTTCTATCATGCATTTTGTGGTAAAGTACACTAAAAAAAAAAGAAAACTGGGTGGTTGTTACATTTACAAACGTCTGACTTGTAATTTGAACAAAATAATTTCATGTTTTTATGGTGAACATAATTGAATCATGTATGATCTGTATGAAATTCAACAACTTAATTTGTTCTTGTTGAGATGACATGATACAATCTAGTAAGAGTTAGTTGCCTGGACTCATGAAATTCACGAGATCACAGGAGATTTCAAACCGCAGGAAAATCACTGGTGTTATAAGAGGCAGACAGCCATACACACACCACTTGTTTGCTATTGCTATTTATTGTGGTTTAACCTGTCCAGGACAAAAACTTCAAAAACAAAGTCTGCTTCAAGCCTTGTAATCATAGCTTTCCTACTTTTGTTAAGCCTGGCTTCACAGCTCGGTGGTGTGGTGGTTAGCACTGTTGCCTCACAGCAAGAAGGTCCTGGGTTCAAATCCACAGTCTGGCTAGTTTGCAGTGGGGTTCTCTCTGGGTACTCTGCCTGCTTCCCACAGTTAAAAGGCATGCAGTTACTAGAGTTATGTTAATTGGTGATTCTAAATTACCCATAAACGTGAATAAATTGTTTGTCTCTAAGTGATAGACTGGGGACCTGTCTGTTGCCTCTTACCCTATGGAGGATAATTCTCATAGGAGGATGGATGGAGTGGAAGTTGTTGTAAGTCCATTAGATTTTTATGTTAACCAGACTCTAGACTTAGACCAAGCAGTATTGGGGTAAAACCTATTGAATTGTGTTGGAATAAAGTGACAAAACTGTGAAGGATTAAAATATCCCAAGAGCTCAGCTTATTTCATCTAAACATGTTTCAATCACGTTTTATCAACACAAAATGCACAGATTTATTGAATATGAATAAGTTTTGTTGATTTAACTCAGCTGCTTAAGTCTCTGCCAAAGCAAAACAATTGCGTGCAAACTTTTGAATTAAGAAAATCCAACAGGTTCTTTTTTCAGTGTATGCAACACACTACGCCTCCACCTGCTGTAATATTTGCAATTCACTGCAGTTTCTAAAAAATGTCCATTTATGACAGCAATGTCAAGGTGATTTACTGATAGGACCTTACAACATCTGAGAGAGAACCCTAGTGATGAAACAATTAGCTCCCCTGGAAATAGTGGGAAGGAAAAACTCCCCTTAAACAGGAAGAAACCTCCAACAGAAACAGGCTCAGGGAGGTGTGGCCATCTGTCACGATCTGTTGGGTGTGACCGGGGGAAGGACAGGACAAAAACACGCTATGTAAGAGAGCCAGAGACTAATAATAACTAATGATTGACTGCAGAGAGGTGTATAGACACATAGTGAGTGAAGAAGAAACACTCAGTGCATCATGGGAAGCCCCCGGCAGCCTAGGCCTTTTGCAACGTAACTAAGAGAGTATTCAGGGTCACATGATCCAGCACTCACTATATTCCTTATCAAAAGAAAGTTTTAGAGCTAATCTTGAAAGTAGAGCGGGTGGCAGTTCCCCTATGCACTGAAAAACACTTTATCACAAGTAGCTGAAAATCTTCTTCAAGTGTAAAAAGTAAAATAATTCATTTTGCAAAGTGGCCCAAAGGCTTGAAGATTAATTTTGTAAATGAGATTGACTGAATAATACATATACATATGCAAGCATCAGATTAATACTGTCAAGCTAATTTGAAAAACTTTCAGAGTTTTCTGATTCCTAATAATCTCTTTGCTCTATCTCGCCTACTGCTGTATCAAGCCTCAGCTGTCTGCCTGAGATGGTCACTGACTGAACTGAGTACAGGGCAAAACCCTCCTGGTGCCTCTCTTCAGCGGGGCTGGCAGCCCCTCTGTGGATTTCACCTGTGTTTCATTCATATTATTTTCCGTACCAGAGACAATATTCATTTTTTAACAGACAAACTGAAGATAAATGTCATCTGAAGATGTCCATCGTGATACAAGCCATACAGGCCCTCCGGTATGTGTCTCACAGTAAAGAGTAGGTACAGTATCTATCATTCATTAACATGAGTGAGGAAGAAGGAGAAGAGCATGTGGCATGTGGATTTCATTTTTCTTTCTCAGCTTTCACAAACCATCAGAAGCTCTGAGAGTAGCTGAAAGTTTAACTGATCCTTGGGAGACTGTTTAATATGTCTTATTACAGATTGGCTCTTATTTCGCTCATCCTGACCAACAGAATATGGTAATAAGTATGGAAGTAAGGGGAGGGTCTGAGGATTTGAATCTGTGCTTAAAGAAGCAGACAGATTTCCTGACAGTGTGTTCTAGCACCATCATGATCACGTTGGACCTCTAAGCAGTGCTTCAAGAACTCTTCACGATTCTTTCTTCAGAAGCAAAAAACACTGATCATTTTGTGAGCATCAGAAAAGAAATGTAATATTTAATCCCAAAGGCAGTCATTTTATATTGAATATTACTGAATTTGTTGGATTTAAACATTTTACTGAATGCCGGTAGGTTTTATGGCATGAGGCTTTGGAGTTTGACAGAGGTTTAGGTCAGGCGGGCCAAGAAGTCAACAATGCAATACTACTGACTGACATCCTACTTAGAAATCTCCTAGTGGCCATGTTATTTAAGCTTCCTCAGTCTGTCCTGCTGCAGCAGGCGTTTGCATACCACTTTGCAACCCAGCTCCTCCCTTTCTGCTGCACCTGTCTTAATCAGAATCATTAAGGACAGTCCTGTTGTGCGTTGGGGTCTATCTGCTGCACTCTCTGGCTTTTGCTTCCCATGGAAGGATGGGGAGGTCCCAGAATAGAAATAACAATCTGCCTTTGACAGATGGGTGGTCCTAAATGAACATAACTTTAGGGAAAGATTTTCCATGGTATAATAGGACAAATGCAGCTTTGGTCGTTATTGGTTATTAATTCATTTGTTAATAGAGAATCAGAAATAAAGAAAGAAATACAGCGTAGGTTCAAGTCATCATCAAAGTCGCTATTAGAGGTTTGGGCTTAAGAGTTTCCCCTGTAAAGACAACAGAGACAACAACTCTGTATCTTGTATGTAATGACGAGTTCTGACACCTCTGCATGTATCAGTTAAGATGTGGTTTGATGAATATCAGAACAGTTTCCGGGTTTTCCAAGGGCAGCTGCAAAGGCAGAGAGCACCCTCACTATCCTCAGTACCACTCAGTTCAGAAAAGAGCTTCAAGTGTTACTTCTCATAGTCTTTGAAGAGGTAAAGAGTTAAGTTTGGGAACAGCATGACGCATGAAGTCCAGAGCTGAAACTTTGATTAGTTTTTGTGGCCTTCAGAAGATGCTCAGTAGCAGCATGGCACGCTGCTACTGAGCATCTTCTGAAGGTTTTTCTCTGTGTGAGGCAAAAAAAAAAAAGCCACACCCAGTTGGCACTGCTCTCCCCCAGGTCCAAGCCTTCCCCACCTCCTTCCTTCTTCCCTCAGCTCCTGTAAGAGATGTCCATCCTTTATGCTGCTTTCAGACAGCTGTGCTTACGCTGCACTACGCAGAGGGGGAGGGTGGGGAAGACAGAAGATGGAGGGGAGAAACAGAGAGTGCCTGCTGGATAAAAGCAAGCTTTTTGTTTCCTAATGGAGCCTTGCCCATTTTATTCAGATCAGTCATGCAGGCGGTGGCTGACACTGGCATCATTGATTTAACATCATTCATTTCAGAAGGAGGAGGAGGAGAACGAGCAGATGAAGGTGGCTGACACTTGTGAGAAATGAGGAGAGCGGCATGAATTCTGCATTCACTCAGTCATTCATTAAGTCGCATTCTCTTTTTATAAATATGTCAATTTAAAGTATTCTCTGTATAACCAGAGTCTTTTGATTTCAGTTTACCGCCATTAAAAACCTTTTTATTGCTCAAGCAGATGTTTTCCCATTTTAGATGTAATTGTGAATCAAATCCATTATTTAACTTTAGTGACAGGAAGAGACTGTAGAAATAAAACTGAAGCCATTTCTCAGCTATGGATTCAAAACAATTACCAGAAAAAAACACAAAAGGGATTTACAAACAAGCTCGTTCACCCTCATCCCGGCCGACTGAATGACAGAGAGAAATCTGTGCTCTGGTTTGTGAGGAGACAGAGAGGCTGAGCGATCGGCACGCAGCCAGACTGAGTCCGGTATTTTCAGCCTCAGAATAAACTCCAGTCTTATCACAGGCGGAGCAGCTGGCTGCCGAGCAGGACAGGTGACGGAGATGATACTGACAGCAGCCCGACCTGCCAATCTAACGTCTTTCCAGATTCCCAGAGCGAGGAGGGGAACGTGGAGGTGAACTCCACTGCTCGACGTTTGAAAGGAGCTGCACAGTTAAAGTTGCAGTTTTCTCACGAGTCACAGAAAAATGTAGCTGCAGCTTGGGAAATGCAAAATGTGACTTCCTGACATGCGTCATCTAATAGGATCGAGGAATTTGGAACAATCCCCGGGCTGAGTGACTGGTACAGCATGTTCAAAATGTAGTGACAGAGCCTGATCTCAGAGGAAATTCCTTTTGACACTCACCAAAAATATGTTTTTGTCACTATGATGTTGCAGAGTTTGACACCAGAGGGCTGTTTCCACATCTTCATGTGCTGAAGGAGGGAAAGTTCCTCTGTGCTCAGCTCAACTCCGAGTTTGACACATGGATCTACAAGCAGGATTTTGTGACATCGCAGCTAATTTTACAACATTCATGCTCCAGAATTTGGGAAAGGTCATTCAGCTTTTATTCAGATGCAGTTATTCAAAAGTATTATTAGATAAATATGTCTGCAGGGAATCTCGGTAAAAAAAAAAAAAAATCTGGCT
>VOQK01007353.1:51957-72615 GCA_015052645.1 Benitochromis conjunctus | reverse complement strand
ATTCTTCTCTGCATGTGACCCATTCACTCAGTGAAGCAGTGGGCTGCCGTCAATACGGCGCCCGGGGAAATTGATTGACTTTGCATTATAAGATTTTTGGGGGTTTCCCCTTAAGAGCTTTGAGCCAAGCACCAGAGCATAGTAGTATGTAGTCCATTAATGCACACACTATAAAAGCCCACCTTTATCCTGACCAAAACTGATCTCTTGGAAAAGAAAGTGGCGATTAATAGTTGATATGTGCCATATTGTTCTCGTGTGTGCAGTTCAGTCCTCTGATGTTGCAGCCAGAGTTTACAAGACTTCTTGACTAATGGATGAATGACTTTCAAAACACTGCGATGGGTTGTGGCAAAAGTAAACTGTTACCACTCGCGAAAGTAAAATAAAATCATTCTGGCTTCAAAAGTAAGAAAGAAATGTAGAAAGCATTTGCACATGGTCATTTTTCTTATCTCTGCTTGTAATATTAACAATTGGGACAAATTGTAATGAGTTATATAAAACTACACCGAAGGGGGGGGGGCTTGATTCCTCTCAGCTAGCAGATGGAGGGGTTGTGTAACTCAAGAGCACAGTTCACCTCCAAGTATACTGACAGATTTTCTGTTCTCATTTTATAAAAATGTTTATTTTCGACTGGGAATAGCATTCTCCACGAGGATCCAAGCATATCTTCTCTGGATCTGAAACTTCTCTTTACTAAAATCCACTGTCTTTTTCTTTTTATGCAGAGGTTAAACATGGATACGTTTCCTGGGACTGCGAATGAGTTCGCTTTGGTGGTTGTATTGCTATTCACAGTATCTGAAGTGTGTGTGTGAGCCTCTACCTGCGCTCACATCTGTGGCATTTTTGTGTTTGGGCTCTCCTCTGGAATGTCAAAAATGCCCGCTTTGCGGTTAGATCCCTTTGAAATGAAAATGCCACACAGCGTAGTAATGCCGCTCAAAGTAACTGTGTGTATTTTTGCTCGTGTGCATGCGCCCTTTGGGTTGTGCAGTCGAGATCAGAGTTCAGATTCTGCTTGTGGCTAAAAACAAAAATCCCTCCTGTGCACAGGATGTGGGCCACATGCATTTCAGCGGTCATCTAAGTCCAGCACCAAGATCTTTTTTTACATTTCGTTTCTTTAACTCAAGTGTCCTGATTTTACCTCACCTGTGGGTTTTTTTGTTTTTCTGAACTCACCTTTTTTTCTGTGTCGTCAGTCTGTTTCAGGGTGGCCCAGGCTCTTCGCTCGAAGTTGCTTCAATGCAGCACAGTGGCAGACACCTGTTGGGTTTCTCGCCAGAGGCGGAAAATGACAACCTGATGGACCCTGAGGCTCTCCACAGCAGGCTGTCTGAGATGGGCGACAGGTAATGAGCTAAACCCCCCAAATGCCTTCACAACAGTATGTTTATCCAGTATGTAAGTAGACCAGGATGCACCTGTGCCTGTGCTCAGTCTGAACTGGTGAAGCTCATTAAGGCTCATGTAAACACAAGAGGCAGCTGATCACCTACTTTGTCCAAACAGCCATTTGAATGCCTCCGGGGTCCTTACTAGTAGTCTAGTATTTGTGCTTTGAATTGCAAGGTGAGAAATTGGGGTCGGTCCTTGTTTGACAGAAAGCTTTATATTGTTAATAGTTTATTTTTCTATGTGCTTATGTATATATTTTCTTTTCTTTTCTAAATGCACTCCAGGTCCTGCAGTTACAGCTGTAAATTGCATGAATAACATTGCTGTTTGGTGCAATACCTGACGCCTCATGTCATGAAAATTGTGTTTTGCAAGGTGGTCAAACATCTAATGTCTCCAAGGCATTGACCTGTGTTAGATCTCTGCGTAGGGTATGTCAGATGTTAATGCAGACTGTTCTTGTGTAGTGTCAAGTTTCTCAGCAGCATTAAACATAAGCCAGGCTGGAAGGAACACATTAGCCTTTGCAAAAGGGGTGACAGCACCAAACGCAGCAGTGAGAAGGATGACTGGGGAGATATGCAATCTAATCTTAGGGTCCCACTGAACAGGAAGCTGTGCATGTGCTCGAAGGTAAAAATGGGCCTCGCTCTTAAACTTAAGATCAGGCCTCCTTGGTCTGACATGTTGTCTCATGGAGCCATTTCCAAGACATTAAGAGACGGGAAAATGAGGCGTAGTCAACGAATTGGCTCACATCGGCGAGGCCCGGGGGAGGGATTACGTCGTCGACTTACATTTTTCTTAACAAGCCCCGCGCAGGTGGGCACTTTCTTCGGACAGTCGCCATCGGCACCTCGAGCAATGTAAACATTCACTCTCAGTAACTCTCTATCCAAAGCCAGTGAGTAAAATCTGAGGAGTAAAGTCAGGAGGTGCCGTGTGGTGCTAATCATTTGTACTTAAATGTGGTAACAACTCGGGCTTTTTGATTGTTTTCATCTGTCTGTGTTCATAGTCAGACTATATGTGACCATTTGGGTGGCAATGCTCAGCTCTGTAGCATGTTTATGATAATTGTGCGCAGGATTTGCAGCAGCATGCATCGCTGCACTTGCCCCTTTGATGCAAGGACGCGTCTTCATGCATGCATTGTGCGATTGGATCATTGCCACCTCTGCACATGTTGAGCAAAAAAACCCAGAAAAACATTTTTATTAGTTTTTAATGTAATTATCACCACATTAAAGCCATAATGAATTCCATTTTGGTGCCACTTTGTTCTCTGTTACTAATTCCACCATGGATACTTTGCCTAAAGTGAACTGCAAGCAGCCATATTGGCTCTGGCTCTTTATTCACAGCATGTGGGAAATATTTTTAGCAGGTTGACATAGATTTTCGAGTATCTTAGTGGTTGTGCAAAGTTTTGGCTTCTTTATTTAACATCTGTGTGCTTTTTATTCAGTTTTCGATCTGAAGATAAAGCCCTGATGGTGGTAAAGGATCCCATCTTTCTCAGACCATCTCCGCCCTGCCAGCCTTCTGTCAACAGGACCAAGTGCATTGAGTAAGTAACTTTGTTTCATATACCGCTTATCGTCTATATGTTTTCCCTCATGCTAAAATGCAAAGATGCACTGTGTTAATTTGGCAGGTTGGCCCATGAGCTGAGGGGTTGGGTCCACCGTCACGAAGCTCAGCAGACCAAATCGAGGCGAGTGAATAACAGCAACCACAAACCCACCAGGACGATTCTGGTAAGTCACAGCAGCGCGTTTTGGAAAACAGTAAAACGCACGTAATGGTCCGTGCACAAATTTACGTGATATTCGCTGCAGGCAATACATATTGCAAACTAAACCTCATTTGGATTTGAAGCCATTCCACTTTAAAAGTTTCTTGGCAACCCAAAGCCTCTGTTTCACCACTGTTTCACCTCCAGTCACACCTACCCCCTTTTTTCTGCCTCTCGTTTCTCTTTATTGGGCTGAATTTAATCCGGCAGCCCCGAGAAAGTAAACATAACACTTAGAGGGGAGCTATGGGATTAGTGCCCCCTGCTCATTTTTTCCATTTTTTCTTTCTTTTTTTTTTTTATGTGCTACAGCAGGTCTAGTCTTCTAAAGCCGACCATCTGCCCACTTAATATATATACACATTGTTCTTATCTGTGTTAACAGAAAAGGTGGAGGTGTTTATTGCCTGTCCGTATTCGGCCTTTGAAGTTGAACGGTAAATCTGCTCACTCTGATGTATCACGTGCCGGTGGATCACCACACGAGTCTTTCTTTCTTCATGACAGCTGTGAAATTTCTGAACGAGATGTAATTTATCAGGAGAAAACTTTGGCACTCGTGTGCGTTGATCTCTAGAAGTTTTGAAAGGATGGTCTGCTTTTGTGTTAGGAATACTGTTTGTTTTTACTGCTGTCTTTAATGGGCATTGATGTGGTCACACAGATGATAGCTAATTGTCTGTCTGTCCCCGACAGAAAACAGGAAATAAGGATGAAAGTGGCCAGATTGTGACGGTTCAATACACAGAAACTGCTGCGGAAAAGTAAGTAAAGGCGTGCTACGGAACTATCAGGTGTTTGTGTTTCGTTTGATTGAAGGTCGATTCCTTAATGCACCTGTAGACATAATAACCTGCTGTGTTTTAGTAGAATTTGACCAAAGCGTTGCGTTAAATAGAAACCTAACTGGAGCATTTTTGGCATTTGTCCCCTTTTTTTTAGGTTTTGCGGTTTTATGATAATCGATTTATGATGCAGCAATTTTTAAAGGATGACCCTTGCACATCGCTTCAGAAGTTTGGCGATCAACGCGAAACTTTTCTACTGCACGGTTTAGATCACACAGATGGTGTCAATAGCTTTTTGGCGCTTTTAAATCTGGCTACAAAATATCTGAGTTCATAGGAAAATGAAAGAAAATCACTTTCAGAAGTTAACCTCTGTAAGGCCAGAGGGGGAAAAAAAAAATAACACCAAAAATAGGAGGAAGTACTCAAAAGTAATTTGCAGGCATGCCATTTTGTACCCATGCTGCAGTGAGATAGTGAAGTAGCAGTTTTTAGGCTTTACTTTGCGTTCCAGCAGCAAATTACTGGGAAAGTCCATTTTACTGAGACACAGACTGTTGTGATGGTTTATTAGTTGTTGTTTGAGTTGATGGCGTTTTCTTTGTCTCATGTTTCTGTCTGGATTGTGATTGAACAAGCAGAAATCAAATAGGACTAATGCTGTGATATAAATCGTATAGATGAAATTTTCATGGAAAGTGCCCAGATATATTACAGATTATCCTACATTTACTATCAGCACTTAATAACAAGTACCGTATATCTGCTAGTAGTGGGGGTCTCTTATTGACGCCTGTTTCTAATAAACGCCGGGTTTGAGAACATGTCACGACAAATAGACGCCGGTCTCCAATAGTAGTTTTTTAATAGTTTTAAGCGCCGTTTACCCATCACCATTCCGTCTGAGAAGGGAATAAGAGCTGGTCTCCAACAACCGCCGGTCTCTTTTAAATGCCGGGCCGTTTGACTAATTTTTTGAATAAACGCCGGAGCTACTATTGGAAGATATGTGGTATGCATGCTTGTATGTATGTCAGTCATTTCAGGTTTTATTGCTTCCATATTTCTCTGACGAGTGTTTCTTCATATTTATCTGCACAGGAATCCTGGCAGTGAGCTGCAGGTGTACTACGCCCCTCGTCACACGTACACCGACTTCTTCGATGAGCTGAATCGTCGCGGCGACACTTTCTATGTCGTGTCTTTCCGTAGGGTAAGTTCAGAGTTGAATGGGTGAATTAGGCATATGAAGCAAAATGCAGTTGGAACTTTTTACACATCAGTTTGAATCCAGTCAGATTGTGAATTGCGATTAAATCAAAATTAAGTGACGCATAAAAATTTAGAGCAATGTCTCTTTTCTTCAGCAAAGAGGTTTCTTTTGAATGGAAGGATTTTGGAGTGGGACAAGGATGTTACTACCAGTTTCCCCAATTTGCAATGTTTATTTGTGCTCAAATATTGCTGTCAGTCATCTTGATCTTTATTAATTTTTGCGCATTTGAGACTAAGTGCCTGGGGGGTGCTGGTTATTACTGTCATCTCACAGCAGGAAGCTCTGCCGGAGCCTTTCTGTGTGGAGTTTGCCAGTGCCAGTATGGGGTCCCATCGGCCATTCCAGCTTTGTGGAAAGCGTGCATGTTTGGTTTATTGGTGATTCTAAATCGGCTGCAGATATGAGGTAGATGAAGTTCATAGAAAAAAAGCAGCTTTCAAAGTTATAGCATTAAGATATTATTAAATTGGCTCTCAAAAACTCTTTTGAAGCTGGAACACCTTTTTGTTCTCTCTTTTCATTTTTTTTTTTGTGGTCGGTGTTAATTAAGCTGAACCAAGTTTAACTGGATAATCTCGGTGAAGGTAAGCTCAGGGTGTGAGAATTTTGACATATGCAGCCAAAGATCGAGACACAAAGGTTCGGCTTTAGGTTGGCGTAGTAACGACAAGGACAAAGGGAACAATGGTGTACCCGAGGTGAAAGTCTTTGCAGGTCAAGTAGCCGGCCTTTAGTTTGTAGCAGCTTTGTGATGCAGGGGGAGGAGGGTGGTCTAGTTTCTCCAAGTGAAAAGTAAAATACGACTTTATGTCAGAAACCATTAACATTAAGGATAATCATCTCTCTCTTTTTTTTTTTTACTTTTATTCACAAACGTTTTTAGGCAAAAGGAAAGTAGCCTTTGTGGATATTTAAAAAAATTAGAATAGTTTAAAAAGTAAATTTAGGGCAGCTTTTTAGTTCGATTAACCAGTCGTTCCTTACAAAACAAGGCAAGGCAAATGTGATTATTATTGTTCAGGAGCAGAAAAGAAAGCAAAAATAATAATAATTATGTGCTTCAGTGGATTTGGTAGATTTAGGAATTTGTTTCTTAGATTTTGAACTCTTTAAAGGTGAATTGCACTTTATTCAAGTGTTTCTTTTATCCTTGCATTTTCCACATTTCAGCCCATTCCTCTTTTTTTGTGTGTTTTCTGATCTTATCTTGATTTTATTAAACTGGAAATGTCACGAGTAATCAAAGAAATACTGAAACATATAAAGAAGGACAAAATGATAAATAGACACTTCATGTAAAGTGTTTCGGTTACAGGCCTGTCGTTCGGTGTGACCTTTTTAATTCTCACAGACCTTTGTCAGCTTTTCTCTCTCAGTTTATTTGCCTGTATTTGGTTTCCTGGGTTTCGGGGTGTGTGTGTCTGACAAAGCAGGAATGCTTTTGCTTTTTTTTGTTGGTATGATGTTATTACAAGACTGCCAAAGTTCTGGATTAAATTGTTTATATTTTAAAGCCAGTCACAAAAATATTGACTTTTGTCCTTTGAGGCAAAAATATTTTTTCATTGTGGTCTGTTCTTGCACCTTCCAGCAGTTGAAGTCACTCTTTACAATATGTTGCAAAACGCTCATGTTTCGGTCAAAGCAGCTTAAGGCCCTGCAGATGGATTACCACCTGTGTCTTAATTTAGGTAGTAAATGAGGTAAAACGATGGAAAACACAACTGACGGCGAGCTAAAGAAAGAATCGTCCTGGTGTATCTTACTCTGCCGTCATTTTGTGGCCCTGCGTCACTTCTGATGCTGTTATGGCACCTGTGGCTTTATGTAAGTGCGCATTGGCGGTGACGTGATCCGCCGTTGTTATGGTAACATCAGCTGTCATGTTTACTTGTCAAGCCCCTGATGAGGAGCAGTAACGTGGCTGGGGTTTTCTGTTTTTCCTTCCACTCTCCAATCACAGACACGCGGTCATTTTAACACATAATTTCACCTTTGGTGGCTCACAGCTTACATTTAGTTTTGTGGTATGAAAAACCTGCTTCATGCTCTGATAAATAATCCAAGGTAACTTGTAACGTCTTCCAGTACCGCTGGCACAAACCTTTTTCTCTAGTTCCTTTTTCCACCTATTATCTCGCCCGTGATGAGAGAAGCCTCGTTAATCTGCTGAAGCTGATCGTGCGTGTCGTTTAAGAAAAGGCTCTAAATTCATTCTGAAAGGACTCGCGTCTTTATCGTCAAACACACACAAGCCAAATGTTTCGTTTGCTTTCAAGTTTGTTGTGCTCTCCAATTTCCAACCTTCTCTTCTTTGTTCTCAGGATCATCTCCTACTTCCTGCCACCAGCCACAATAAAGGAAGTCCACCCAAGATGTCTGTCATTTTGCCAGCCATGAACATAAATGGTAAGAGGTGCAGCACAGACACACCAGTTTGGAAGTTCAGTACTCAGCGCGATGTGACGGATAAAAGGCAGCCCGGGTTCACAGTCTCAATCACGTTTGCCCACAAGAATGCATTACGTGTGACCTAAGACATTTGCAGACAACTTTGGGGATAAAAATAGGCACTTTTGCATTTTAGGCCTATTAAGGTATTACTGATTCATTTTTTCTTTTTAACAAGGGCCAGAAATTCTATTAGAACAAGCTATCCAAAGTGTCCAAGCTACTTTAAAATAAGAGTGCATTTTCATTTTTTGTGTTTTACTTCTGTGGTTGTGTGTGTTTAAGGTTTTAGTTTAGAAGTAAATTAAACAACAGGCAGTAGTTAAGCAAAGAAGTAAGTGGAGAATATTTTTTTCCTTGCCTGGAGTGCATCACTTGGCTGTTAAACCTACTTGAAAGTCTAAGCACTTTGCTTTGAGTACACCGGTCGGTCCGTTCATTGTTACTGAGTCACATAATAGCTTGTCATTTAATAATTAAATAACTTTAAAGCAAATTTCAAGTTTGCTTCAGATTGTGGAGCAGAGAGACGGCTCATCTAACTCAATTTCCTCTTGAATAACGTTCTTGGGTTTGTCCACAGCTGTGGACAAAGTGGGTGGCAATCAGAGCGTGCTTGGTTGCATTCTGGGGGCTCGTTTCCATCAACCCGTTTGGGTTGTAGTCGCTCGTTTTGTTTCACCACCTGCCTTCAAAAACAAACACTCGATCAGCAGAGAGCGTAGACTTGCACTTGTGCATATATTCTCAAATTATTAACAATTGGTGTAGGCGTGTTTTTCATATCCATGACCTCATCGAGACTTTCCTTCACGGCTGTCAGATCTGCTCGACTATCAGTACATTCGATCAAAGTCAGGTCATGAGATGCTTCAGTAACAGGTGGCCTGATCTTGAGAGAGGGGCTGTGTTTATATCTGATGTAAGCAAATAGGAAGACACCACGCTGTTGTTATCAGTTGAACTGTCACTCTTATTTGAGAACCTTTTTCGTTTTTCTGTTAACTTCATACTTGGGAGTGGAAAAGCATCCAATTTGATTAATGTTTCAGCTAACCCTGGGAGGAGTGAGTCAGTGAAATATGAGCCGCTCGCTCAGCAGAAGAGACGAGGCCATTTAGATGTTTTTTTCTCTTTTCTGTGAGATGAGTGTTAGGTGAAGTTAGATGAAGGTAAACGTTGTTCTTGGTTGGTCTTGTCAGGGAGGAATGTTAAGGTCAAACAAAACCATTGCAATAAGCAGTAAATAGTGAAATCCAAGATCTCCTTGTCAGCTAATTGTTGAAATGGCCAAACAAAGGTGGCATTTATAAAGAAATGTCAGGTCTGGAAAGATTTTCGATTGCTCAACAAAGGACTCAAATTTGCATGATCTGTCACGGACGCTTAAATTGAGTTACAAATTCCAAACACCGGGTTGATGCTTGTCTGTTCGTGTCTTTGCGTGTAATAAGTTGGTTCGATGATGTGGTAATTCCTAGGGAGAGGGCTAACACCCGTTTTATGTTCAGAGATAACACAACTGCTCCTGCCTTGTGACTGAAAAGTGAGGACTAATCAAAAACCAAGACAGGGAAGGCTGACAAAGCAAAGCAAATGTAGTAATTCTCCTGAAGCACAATCCCCACACGGTCCTCCTTCCTTTTAGACATGGAGCCCCATGTGCTTCACAGCCTTCAAGTAGCAGTTTAGATTTATGCTGTCCTTGTTTGGACCTTTGAAGTGATTAAGTGCAAATGTATGTATATTGAGTTGGGTGAGACCCTTAGAGAAGGAGAAACACTGTCCTCTTACTGGAGAGTAACTGCACTGTACTGGAAGATAATTCTTTCCAGCTCCCTGTTGCTGCTCTGCTTTAAGAATGCCTTCCTTCTCTAGTCACTAAATAGTTTTCATCTGGAGGAGATGGATAGACTTTGCTAATCTGGACTGATCATTTAGTCTGTCTTGGTCAATAACTGAACATTAAAGATGGAGCCTTTGATCTAAAGTCCACACTTCATGGGATTCTGTAGAGTTACTTAACCTAGACATATTTGATTTTCTCTAAAAATGTATCTGCCACAACAGTGGCTCCTTATAAGGGCTGTGGGGTGTGTTTATTCAGTAATCCTCTGAGTTTGAAAGTAGTTCAATCAATTGGAAGCGACATGTTTGAAAGAGGGGAATTTTTCAGGGTTGACATCACTTACAGGTGGATGGACGTATGAGACGCACCGCAGTCTATTTTTACTTCTCTCGGATTATACATGTGCACTGTAGCCAACAGGCTGCCTTTCACTGGGGGTTCAATGTACAGCTCTATACTGCTGATTGACGTGAGGGTCAGTTTTTCCTACTTCCCTTATCTAAACAGCAGTGCTCAGAAATGGAGTGCACTTTTACCAAACCAAATGTTTAACACAAGCCACTCCAGAAAAATAAGACTCCAGTGACTATAGTGATTATGTGCCTTTAGAAATTAGATGTTTGGTCCACCATTGACTGCTGCGGTTCAGATGAATCTTAAGCACTTGTTGGTTGAATTCAGGAAGGCTTCAGTCACACGGACGTAGAGACCAGTCGATGATCCTCCTGGAAACTTCTGGTTGCTAGGGAAAAATGTGTATTACCCGATTTGAAATCTTGAAAAATTCTGACACAAACTGGAAATGCCATGAAATGAACATTTGCCTTCAAAATAAAAGTTTTGCTGTGCCACAGTAGCCAACACATTTTGAAAGGGGCAGCTTTTACTTTGAAGGCAGACAGACTCTGTATCCAGGAAGGTTGGCAGAAATGGCATTTTCTATGGCTGCCGCAACCTGCTATCGAGTTCAAAAGGAGGAGTTCGCTGCAGCACCATACGCATCTTAGTGACTGATTTCACGCAAGACTGCCAGCAACCACTCACAAACCAGTTGCAGAATATAAATGTTTCCCTAATGATCAACAATGGCCGAGGGCTCACCGACCAGACTGCAGGCCTTCATGATCGGGGCTTTAGCAATTGATTTCTCAGCTACTGCCAGCAACTTCTCACCAACCAGTTGGGGAATACACTTTTTTTTTTTCTCACAACTGGCAGTTACCAGGGGTTTACTTACCAGTCTCTAAGTCTCTGTGACTGAGACCTAAGCGTTTGACTTTTGTCCTTCCAGGAAGATGATTCAGGTAATTACTTTTTTTTTCTTCTTTTCTGTTGATGTGGCTCAACAAGTTTTCAATTGACTGCACTTCTTGTGCTCATTTCTAATGGTGAGCATGACTTTTTTTTGCTCCTAATTGGCTCTTTCATTCTACCGTAGAATGATTGCTTGTAGTTTAGTAAGTTAAAGGCGAACACACTGGAAAAGTTCATTAAAACTGGACTGATGGTTTGTGTGAATGTGACCCTCCATTTATTTTCATTGTCCTAAATCACATTATTTAGTTTGGGGCCGTACTTACTGATGAATAATGCTTCCTTTTGATGTAAACAAAATAAAAAGCCTTCCTTCATGAACCTATCCTAAGAGTTTGTTCCAATCTGGCAGCCACCGTCCTCCTGAAATGCACTCTCAGGTTTCCTCAGATGCGCCGCTGCCAGACATCAGGCCTTTATCAGTGTAGACCAGCTCACTGTGACGCTGAAGGTTTCTGAAACAGATCCAGATGGTACCAGTATAAGGAGGAAATGAGACCACGCAGAGCAGGATGGTAGATCTGGCAGCCTCTTCAAAGCCTTGCCATTTGAATGAAAGCTGTGTGTTTGTTTCCTCTTTCACTGTTCGGGCCTCACAAGCTGTTAGTTAAAAAGAAGTTAGACGGTTTTCCATTCTGGTGAAAGACTGATGTAAACAGAGTCGAGTATTACATGTAAGTCCTCAATTTGGATAGTGATTTATGCAATAGCCCAGAATTACAGAGTAATTACTGTACACTTAAAAACTAGGTGTATAAGTGCAGTCATTTCATTAAGGAATAACAAAGTCCGGCTCAAATACTGATGACGTCAGCAGTATTTGCATTTACAGAAGCACTAATTGGCAAATATAACAAAAATGGTAAACACAGCATGTTAGTAGGCTGATTGTAGCATTTAGCTCAAGTAACCGCTTGGTTATGCTAAACAAAAATAGTGTTTATTCATCTAATGTCTGCTAACATAAGCTGAACTCTGAATGCAAGTGGTCCCAGCTGGGGATGGGTGAATTTTATTGCTTTTAAATGTAAAAGGGAAAAAGTGTGTAAAGTCTGTGATAAGTCAAGCATCTGAGAGTCACGGGACCTTGAACTGATCAAGCTGCAATATACGTGATTAATTTTTCCAGTGTCCTTCAGACCGAACTTGAGACGGTCATAAAGCGACAAATCCAGATGCAGAGAATGATTTCCAGAGATGTCTGCTGAAACACTGAAGCTATTGGAAAAGCTCTGGTTTCAGCGCAGGTGCAAAGTGGGAGGTTTATCAGCAGATGAAGTCATGCTCAGAGTTACCGGTACTAGCCGTCTAACGATATGAACACCAGTGGAATCTTCCGTCTTGAGAAGGAGCTATTTTATAGTCTCCGTACAATCAGATGAACTCTTACTGCCTCCAAATATATGTGCTGAAAATCCTGCAGAAAGATTAGGAAGCTGATGTCTTGCACAGGTATCTGGAAAAACGACCAAAGCTTTTTAAAAGATCTTTGCAGGCTGTTTGGACCGTGTGTGATCCATATGGGGGAATTTTATCTCAACCCGCCACACAAAAGAAGCCGCAGGTTGTTTCTTAATGTGACTATATAAGCGGTCTTTCAACATGCTTTAATTCCCATTTCTTACCCCAGAAGAAGTTTATAAGAATGTCCACTTTAAAGGGTTTTTTTTTTTTACCCCCAGGCTGAGTATAGATATCTTGTTGGATACCACAAACCATGAACCACTAGTATGAAGTCCAGTATCTTTTCCCCAAATAAACCAGATTGCTTGTTCGTAGGTCAAGCTTTCAGTTGACTCTGTGAAACATACAGTATTTAACTCTGTCTGTGCACTGTACACCATCTGCTTTCCCCGTGTTCCTTCAAACACAATAGCCTGACTCATCAGCGGCGAAAACTTTCTGACTTTTCAGCCTTGCCAAACTTTCTTTTCGTCTCTCAGCCCAGCAAGAAGCATCCTGACTCATCAACTGCAATCACTCTTTCTTTCTCCCACCCTCTTGCCAGCCTTTTCTTCTTTCCTCCTTTTCCATTTCGCATGTCCTGCTCTTGTTTAGAGATGTTTTGTTTATCTCCACGATGGAGAAATCCAGCGTGTGACTCACCTCTGGACTCCATCTGTGTAGCCCAGCCTCCACCCAAAGTCGCTGCAGTTATCCCCCCCTACCTCTTGTCAACTGTCTCAAACAATACTTACTACACTTCCACCCACTCCACAATAATGAAGGTACACTTTACTTGTAGATTGTTAGCTCACAGCCTTCTTCTCCCTTTCTTGCCTTACAGACAGCATTATAAGGGACAAAGACTTTGAGGTGATGATGCAGATTGACTGTGAAGTAACAGACACCAGGATCCTCCACATCAGATCTTCGAGTATCCCGCCTCTGCTCCGGGTGAACCGCACTGACACGTTTTACCAGAACTCCCCAGCCGAGAACAAGGCTGCGCCTCCTGTCGGCGTGCTAATGGGGTCCGCGTAAGATCATCAGCGACTCCTGCATTCTGTACACCTCCTCATTAAAACCCATGAAGGCAAGCACAAGATAGCACCTCGCTTAATACTTTTTATTGGTCGATTAAGAAAATTCTGGTGCGCTCCCACTGACTTTTTTTTTTCTTTTGTCATTTTTATTTGTATGAATGTGCTCTGCAGAAAACTAGTCATTGAGGTTACAAAGGAAGCTCAATTTGTCTTCACCATTCAGCCACTTTCTGGCTGATTTCTGGAGGTAGACTGTAATAGGGTCCAAGCAGCAGCAGACTTATCCGTGTAACCCCAGATGCTTTATGTAAGGGTAATTGTTTAGCGGCGGGGGGCAGAGCAGTGAACCTTGAGTTACCCCCTCATAACACAAATACTTTTACCCCTTACAGCTTGCTTTCAGTCGGCTTTTTTTTTCTGCACAAGCTCCAAAGCCGTGTGTGTGTGTTTGTGTGTGTGTGTGCTTAAAAAACACATTAAATACATTTTTTTTTACAATTTTTTATTTAAAATGACCTTTTGTTTGTATGTATCTGATTGATATAATAATTTCTTCCTGTCTCGGAATAAATCAGATGTTATCAGTGATATAGTGAGACATGACAGATGAGTTGTCTGCAGCAACAGAGGCACAAACTCAGGAAGTTAAGTGATCTTTGAAAGCTATCTGGCTAATTGCTCTGTTCTTTGCTGGTTTCCATTGATGTTGATGAATTTTTTCAGGTCTTTTCACTGTGTTTCTATATTCATGGACAGGTTTGGATACTGTGCATAGTTATTACTGCTATTATGTAACAGTACGCATCTGTGGTTTAATCCAGTTCCCTCATTTATGCTGTCAAAAATTCAGTAGTCAAGTTTTTGTGTGTTTTTTTTAGCTTTATTTCATTTTTATTTGGGTGATTTAAAAAAAAACATTTTTCTATTATTCCTGTAGACTACAGAAAACATGTTTTGTATATGAAATAATAAATGGCAGATTCAAAGAACATTTATAGATAGATTTTTAATCTATTTATGCATAAAAACCAGGTTTTATTCAGTTCACTGTGTGGACATCTTAAAATTTGATCCCAGGGCATAAAAAAAGCATCGTACGTTATAGAAGCTCATTTTTGCCGCTGAAATATAAAACATTCTTTCGCCAGCTCTAAGTCAAAGTTTTAAGTTTCTGTCTCAAACTTTCAAATTACTAACTCGAACTTATGAGATGATAAATCCTAATTGATATAATTGCAAAAAAAAAATGCCTTTTTCAGTTGCATAAACACTTAATAGTTACAGTAAAAGGTCTGATGTTTAACCACTGGTTTAAAAAACAAAAAAACTGTGAATGCTCTCTACTTCTCCGTCCACACAGCTCCTGATTTGATTTGAGAGCAGTTGCACTTTTTGTGCAGAGTTATGATGGTCTATGATTTGTTTTGCTAATTTGAGGGTAAAACTTGCACTATTAATGCAGACCATTGGATGTACTGTTCTGGCTTTTAATTTCTTATATTCTTTTTTTTTGTCAGCCTATGAATAGAGACAGATCTTATATAATAAATCACATATAATAAATAGATAAAAATATGTGATCAGAATTAGTTCCCCGTTTCCTATTCCTGTACATGGTCATAAAGCTACCCTCTGTGTATCTCTAAAAGTGCATTTCTTTTAGTTGCAGGATTTTGCTGTGCTTTTTTCTTTCTTTGCTGACAAGAATTTGTTCAAAGCTTCTTTTTTTTTTCCCCCAACAAAGGCCTTGTCTTTGTGTGTAAATTCCTTTCTGCTTACAGAAATACATTTGGGTCACCACAGTGTTTTCACTGCATCCCAGCTGTAGATGGGGACAAAGAAAAAGTACAATTAAAAAAATAAACTTGTTTCATTTTTTTTTTACTGTATGTGCAGAAACCAAAATAAACACTGGATTTTCTGTAGGCGTGTGTTCGTATCTGTTGAGCCGTTAGGGGAAACCCTAAACAGACTATGTTTGATTTTTTTTTTTTCCTCAGGTAGAAAAGCCGTTCCCGGGTATTTTCTCCCACAATAACTTTACAACCAGTAACAGTAGTCTAAATTACAGGTTTGAATAGTCATTCATTTTATGTCTGTATTTATGTTATTTTCTTTTTAGTCCTTTCCTGCCTGGTTTCCTTCTATCCTCGCAGCATTTCAGTTTAATTAATACTTGCAAGCTATGATTAGAGCCAATTAGGTGTTATCCGTGTTTAGCCAGACAATGAAGACATTTTCTGTTAGCATCTCAAAACTTTATTGCAGTCTCCTCAAAGCAGTCTGATATGGAGGGAGTAAGCGCTGTCATGTGAGGATGTGTGGCATATAAGGCTGAAAGTTCAAACAGGATACAAAACTGTGTATAAAAATGGAAAAAATGGATGTATATATATATTTTTTATCTTTTATGAAGTCTGTATTTCTTTGAACAGAGCTGCTGATTCAGCTACTCTTTTTATACCATTCCAATGTTTGTTCACCGGCCACTTTGTTAGGTACACCTGTTCAACTGCTTATTAATGCAGCCGATTTAATTGCAACAACTCGGCGCATTTAGGCATGTGGAAATGATCCTATCCATCTGGAGAAACTGAACATTACAATGTGGAAAGGTGATTTAAGAGACTTTGCAGAACTTGGTTTGGTTGTTGGTGCCATGTGGGCTGGTTTGTGTATTTCTGCTTTTCCCACATAGCCATATGGAGGCTTTATAGAGAACGCTCCCCAAAAAAAGAGAAAATCTCCTGTTTGCAGCAGTTCTAAATACCAAATACCAGAGATCTCTGGTATACCAGAGATCAGAGGACTGATTTAAGCTGATAGGAAGGCATCAGTAACTCAAACAAACACTCATTAAAACCAAGCTATGCAGAAGAGCATGTCTGATTGCACATGTTGTACCCTGAAGCAGATGGACTACGACAACAGAAGACCATACTGGGTTCCACTGCTATCAGCAAAGAACAAGAAATTGAGGCTACAGTTTCCACAAACTAATCAACATCGCACTATAGAAAATTGAAAAGAACATTTCTTAGTCTGATGAGCCTCCATTTCTGCTGGAACTTTCAGATGATCGGGTCCAAATTTGGTGTAAACATGAAAGAGCCATCCAGGCTGGTGGTAGTTTCTTAGCACACTCTCCTTTTAGTACCAAATGGCTCTCTTCCAGTTTTCTTCCAATTTTGTGCCCCTGAGTATTATTACTCACCGTATCCATCTCTTTATGATGACAGTGTACCCATCTTATGGTGGCTGCTTCCAGCAGGGTTACGTGCTAAGTCACAAAGTTCAAATAAACTCAAAGTAGTTTCTTAAACGTGACAATGAGTTCACTGTTATTTCATTGTTCGCTAGTTCACTTGAAATGGCATCATCAGTCACCAGATCTCAATCCAATATAGTACCTTTGAGATGTGGTTGAATGGGACATTGCAATCATGGAGG
Organism: Benitochromis conjunctus; assembly: GCA_015052645.1. NCBI lineage: Eukaryota > Metazoa > Chordata > Actinopteri > Cichliformes > Cichlidae > Benitochromis > Benitochromis conjunctus. The sequence continues at coordinate 55,796 of VOQK01007353.1, read as the reverse complement.
TACAGCCAATAAATCTGCAGCAACTGTGTGTTGCTATCCTGTCAATATGGACCAAAATCTCTGAGGGACGTTTCCAACACCTTCGAGTCTATGCAATGAAGAATTAAGGCAGCTAATTAAAGCTAGCAAGGTATACCTAATAAAGTGGCTGATGAGAGTATAGAGTGCAACTTGATGTGTTGACTGAGGAGTAATTCTTATTAATTTATTTTAGGTAGAAATACAAAAAAAAAATCTTAATAACAATTTTGAACACAATATGTTGAATTTTATACATTTGGCCCCTCTGTTCTCTCCATACATAAAGCCATGTGGACTGATCTACAATCCATAAACCATAGTATTAACAATTACACTTAAAACAGATCCTTACTGAGCATCAACATAGGCAAACTTTATGTTGTATGTGACTTGATGTCCATTGTCCCATGCGTACAAAACACCCTCCTTAGGATTGTAGTCAATCTGTGTGGTGTAGGTGTAGTTGTTAATGAAGGGCATTCTGGGAATCATTTGAGTGTTTGTGTGTGTGTCGAAGGCATATTCCAGGTTGGCGTCTCTTTGGTTATAGCTGTCAACAGCATACAGGACGCCACACACAACGAAGCTGTTCCCGAAGTGGTTTCGCTTGAGCCCCGTTCTCCAAGTGGTTTCTCTTTGCATGCTGAGGTCTGACGGGTCCAGTCGACTTAGGACAACCACTTCCTGTAAGAAGCCCTCATCATCCAGTGCTGGGTAGATGATCCACAGGCCGCTCTCGTCAACAGCAAAGTCGATATCCGAGTGGCTACGCCAATCCCACGGCGACGATGAGTCTTCATACAGCGCATCGTGCAGCATGGTCCAGGCGGCCACGTAACGCTGTCGCAGGTCAAACTTGATGATGTCACGGGAGAAGGCGCGATTGTAATAGAAGGCCCCACCATAGACCACGTGGCCTGTGCCAATCCAGTTGTAAGGAAGCTTGTAAGAGTTACTGAAACGGCCTAGAAAAGATGTAGAAGATGAGATTTATTACATAATCTTATCAAAAAAAGTCAAATTAAAGCCAAAAAACACAGATTCTTACCTTGCTTGAAAACGTCCAGGTTGCGGAATTCCAGAAGGTTGTTTCCATAATAGAAGTTTGTCACATAAATTTTGCCATTATCGGATTTTGGATCCTTCATCCATGCTCCCTCATTCCTGCCATAGGTGTTGTGAGTGACTGGCTCGGAGATTGTTGCCAAAGTGTCCTTACACTCCTCTGTGGAAGAAGGCAGAGAGCTATGAGTGAAGTTTTAAAGGCACTTTAACATCATCCAGACCTACGTCAAAGGGTCTGAAAACAATTAAAGGCTTTTGTTTTAACCAGCTTGAATCACGGAAAGGGGAGGGGTAACACAGAGAAGAGAGACCTGTCTTGTAAAGTTCAGTCATTCACAAACAAATATCAGTTTCTGTTTCTCTAAATGAAAATGTGTGGGACAAATATAAAGGTAAATCCGTACTTTTGAAGTGGCACATGCTGACAATAATTTCTGGCTATAGACTGGCTCTGGCTGCAGATGGCCACAATGTTCTTTATTATTTACCGGGCTTCTTTGAGCTGGATTCCTCATGCCTCTGCATCGGTTCGTCTAGTTCCATGTGCCCTTCCTCTTCCCAGCTGACTTTGTATTTCTGTTTGACCTGAGCAGCCTGTTTGGTAGTGGTAGTGGTGGTGGTTGAAGACGAGGTAGTTAATGCTGCGGGAAGCGAAGCTGTTGGTTTCTGTGGCAAATCTGAGCCTGAAAAGTCGGTGGATGTTGTTTCGTCTTGTTGTTTTGTAGTAGCAGCCTGTGTGGAGGTAGCAGTTGTGGAAGCTGTTGTGGGATGTACTGGTGCTGTGGTCGGGCCAGCGTGGGTTGTGATGGTCACAGTAGACTTCAGGCTGGTAGTTAAAGGCTTTGTTGTTGGATTTAGTGCAACAGAGCCTGGATTAGCTGAAGTACTGCCAGCTATGGTTTGCAATTGGTCTTTTAGCTCTAGACCAGAGGGCTCCTTCACACTGGTGGGTGTATTTGTTGTTGTCAGCGCTTGTACATTTTCCTTTGTTCCTGTATTTTCAGAGGCTTGGACTGAGGTTTTGGTCTTTTTCTGTTGAGTAATACTTAAAGAAATGTCTGCTGCTTCAACCAGCGAAGGGGCTGGCCTGTTGGTGATTCCAGCAGTGACTGTTTGAGTAGTCTGAGGCGCGATGTTTGTGGTCCTTTGTTTGTTTTCTGCGATGGGTGGTCCAAAGCTGATGCTTCTCACTGTGGATGTGTCACTCTGTGCAACTGAAGACACATCCACTGATGTGGTTCCCATGGCACTGATGAAGCTTGGGTGAGTTTTTAAGATGGGCTCAGTTTCTTTTGTGTTTTTTGATTGGCTGGTCTTCTTCGGCGCGTGCAAAGGACCTGTTTTTGGTCGAAATAATCTCAGTCCTTCTCCGGTCCAGGGCCAAGGAGATCTGGGTTGGAGCAGATTCTCTTCGATAAAGAGGCTTTCTGGGCCATCACCGCTCAAACCATGATACTCAAAAACTAAAAGAAAGGGAAGAAAAAGATTTGAGCACACAAGAGCCAGCTAAGCTTCTGTGACCATCTCTCACTGCTACGACACATCCTGAATTGCATGAATTAATATAATTATACATCCAAAATAAACACTTTTCTAACATTACTTAAAAAAAAACTGGTGTAGATAGTCTTTGTCGCTTTAATGCCACTTAAGGTAAAAGACCGATTACACTCACGGTTCTCTCCAGGCTCCCCATCATCTGCCACCATCGGATCAGGCTCAGATTTATAAAAAGTCATTCCTCTGATAATCATTCCAGTGGAGCCAGGCTTTGACACTTGAGACGCCTCCTTATTAGCACCATTTTTGAGGGTCACCTGAGGTCTGACCTCAATGATCTGACCAGAGCCGTCTGTGTGTAAGAAGGGTTCATTTTCCACAACGAGCTTCCCGTCATACTTTTCCTGTTAGACAAAAAGGCACACACAACTTCTATGAGGAAATAATTCACCCAGTATTAAGAAGAGATCAATTACGGCAACCATGGCTATAAACTGTACAAATAGCTGTCAAGAGTTTGGATCGGTGTAACAAAGATTTGAGTGAAATCTCGAATCATGACATGTTCTTCAAAAATTACGTTACTTTTTAATTTTCGCTACCATCAAAAGAGAATCTGGAATTGTGTAAATATTGAGTCAGTGTGTTGCAAAGAGATCAGATCTAGTGAGAAGAATAGCATGGAAGTGCTGAAACTCCAACAAGTTGTAATGAACCCGAATTATCCTTAAGTGCAGAGGAAAGTTTTAATCAAAAACATTTGCCTTGTTTTACTGTCACTTTAATAACCTTGTTGGATGTTTCCTGTACATTTTCTAGTGAATCGATTGCATTTACAGTCCAAGACCATGTGATCCTCCTGGATGGGCTCTCAAGTTTATACTCAAGCTGTCAGGGACCGGGGCCCAGCGGTACGCTCTGTGGTCTGAGGTCTGCTATTGTCCTGCCAACCCTTTCAATTAAATCAATAACTTTCTTTTACACATTTCTGGGCCTTAATCATGGAGACAATGATTTTTATGAAGGACTTTGTGGAAAGAACACGTAATTGTTCCTTTTGCTTTGGAGGACTGTTAGCGGGCTAAACAGAAACATCTGACTGTGACCGCTTCTTTGATACGTGTTTCCTTCACTCAAAGCCTTGCATTCAATATGAAACGATCAGGGGTGCAAATTAAAAGTAACTCATGACGCAATGTTATCTCAGTATATTACCCATGATAATGATGGCATGATATACTGTAATTCTGCAG
>VOQK01007349.1:49846-63187 GCA_015052645.1 Benitochromis conjunctus | reverse complement strand
AACATTAAATTTCATATAAACTGAAAGGAGCACATTAATCATTCTTCAGTCCAATAAAATGAACGAATGGTAAAACTAAATAACTCTGAACTGTTTAAAGGTTGTTGCTCCTCTGGACTAAACAGGGTAAAAGGTGTGCTGCACTAATAACACGTGATCACGTGACGAGGACATATACTTACACATGACAGGGTGAAAAATGAAACATGGGAAGAATAAAAGCTTTTTGGACCTCATACAAAGGTGCGCTTTTTACTGATATATAAGTTCTGTTTGTTTATTTTATTATAAATGTATTGTTTCATTTAAAACACACACACAGTTATTTTCTATGAACACTGATTGAGAAAACAACACCATGAGCACGAACCAGCCAGTATGCACCAGACTGGTCCAACAAACAGCCTCCCACTAAGGCAGACCTTTTCCTGGCTCGCTGCCTTCCCTGAACATACTCATACTTAGTAACTGTGCTCACACTGGCAGTAAAGCTTTACAACTTCTACTGAGTGTGAGCAAAATGACTGTGCGAGTAACTGTGACAAAACGTAGCTTACTTTCACTGACGTGGGCGGCGACATGTTTTCTCCTTGTGGGTGCCCATAAAAACTGCGACTGTGAGATTCACTCTGATGAGGATGATAAACAGTGGACAGACTACTGTGTGTGCCAAAAACATTCAGTACTTTTTACTTGCTGATGACATTTTTAGCCAAACAGCTTCTGTGACCTTGAGTTAGTCAGAACTGTGTCATTTTTCAAATGTTGTGTGAAAACACACAAAAACAACCCGATGACCCCGACAGCACAAACCCTGATAACACTCGTGACTTCTTTCACATTGTACTGTTGTGCATTCACTCAGCTGTTACATTTGCACACATTAAAAATCATTTGTGTGTCCAGCAGGAAGTGCTGAGGGCTTGCCCTGTGGTCAGCCAAGGCTAAGGCCAAATGGAAAAGTGTGAGTCTGCATGGCAAGAGGGAAGGCTGCACTAATTTAGACAGATCAGTGTGACCTGTGGCTACAATTTTAATGAAAATTACCCAGGATGCAATTTCCCTGCAGCATTAATAAAGTAGCTTTTGTTATGTGATTTGTTAAACATGCTTTTTAAAGTTCTGATTACCATAATGAGCCAACTGTTTGTATTGTCTTTGCCGTCGTGCAGTGAGACTAAAGTGACACGATCGTTGCACATGGGCTGAATCTTTGTGACAGCTTTAAATTTTATACAACGATAAGTTTCACTGAGGATCTTTGTCACATTCAGACAGGCGGGGGTCAAACTGTCTGTTTCATTGCTTAGTAAAGTAGACCCCCCTCAAACATGTGTGCAGTGCTGCTTTTACATTTCAGCCAGTGATCAACGCTCATTAAATATCTGCGGCTGGCTTCCTGCTAACAGCAAACAAACGTGTCAGTTGCTTTTTCTCCTTCTGTGCACGTCTCATCTCAGCCAGCGTTTGCACTGAAAACAGCAACATGCTGCAAAATAAAATGTTATCAAAGACGTTTTTGTAGAACATAAATACTGATGTTATTTTGTGAATTATGCATGGCTAATATCATATTAGCTGTGGTAAAGTATTACCACCTATTAGTAATATTGAGACTAGTACAGCATATAGTCCGGTGGCTCCGGGCAGATTTGGGGGGTAAACATTGCTTAAAATGTCTCTTTGATGCTAAAAGTAGCCAAGTGTGAATGGTGGTCTATATACTGATAGTGATCATCAGAGGTGTGGACTCGAGTCACATGACTTGGACTCGAGTCATTAATTTTATGACTTTAGACTTGACTTGAAAAAATATCATAAGACTTGTGACTTGAGGATAAAGACTCGAGACTTGCAAAACAGTGACTTGGTCCCACCTCTGGTGATCAATAGCTAAAATACGCTCACACACCTGTGGACAAACTGAGTGTGCACCAGCTGTGATGTTGGTCACCCAGACAGGCTTTGTGGGATAAATGTGGAGTTGAAATGTTAACATTTTTTTGTAGCTAACAGCTCTGAGATCATCTGTAGGTGTTTTTTATTCTTTTTCATTTCCTTTTATCACCTCAGCCCATTATTGTTTACCATGTTGCTCGATACAAACAAGTCCATCTAGGATTGCATGGAAATATAGGCTAATTTTAGACATATTACAACTGAGTATATTACACGAATGCAATCCCTTTATCTTGTGTCTCTGGAGGGTTTTTTTTAAAGCTGATTAAAACATGTGGTCATGTAGGTTGAACAAGTGAACATTTGATGTGTATATGATACACTCCCAACTCAAAGAGATGAGTCACTCCCTGACCCTGACAGAGAAAACATACAGTTAATGCTGCCTCTCTGGGCTCATGACACAAAAATGTAATAATCTAAAGAGTTTTACTTTCTTATTAAATAAGGATTTATTAAAAAAGAGATTTTTATGACAAGGTTAGTGCCAGTCACTGTCTTTAAAAGCACAGATCATATTGTAGGAGGTGTAGTTACTATGAGGGGTCAAACTTCTGCTAAATGCCTCTTGTATATCTTGTAGAGAAGCTTTAGAAGAGTTGAGTTTCTTCACAGAAACTTTGTTATGAGGGACTGGCCTGTACATATTTGAGAAAAGGAAGTGAATAATTGAAAACACCAGAGTAAGTCTGAACTATAAAATATCGACTCCACAATCCAAATATTAGTTTTCTATCTGAACAAGAATGCACACTGGTGAAAGTTTAGATTCCTTCATAATAACCAAATAATCAAGAAGTTCAGTGAGAGTTCAGTCCAGGTGGAAGTGCAGGAATGAACTGCAGCGTGCAGGAATGCTGGTCACAGTGTCTTAGTCACAAATACAGTACACAACGTGACAGCTCAAGGTCACACAAACCAGCTGTCAGCCTATTAACCAATCAGAAAAAAATCCAACTATCTGACTCACATGTGTGACGACAGACTTCCTCCATATTTAAATGAAACCACACAGATGTAGAAAAACCTAAAATAATGAGATAAAAACAGCTCCACATGATGTACTGGATGCTGAGCCACAATGACACTGGGAGTAAAGATACTAATGAAATGTTTGTGCGGTCAGTAAATCCATTTATTTAGTCCATGAAGTGATAAGGACGAGGTCAATGAGTAACAGTAATAGGTGAAAGCGTAGCAAAGATTCATTACAGTGACTACACTGCCTAACAAGTGTTGCTCTAAAACATCCCTGAAATATTTCCTCGGGCTCTTAAACCTGCATTTATTGAAATATCGCAGACAGGCTGTGAAATCCTGAGCAGATATTAAATCGAGATAAGTTAACATAACTTTAAAAACAGTGCAGTTCTTAGGTTGGCAAAGCATCAGGTAAAGAGGCGGGGAAATCAGGAAATAGCACCAGGTGTTGTATTTACAACACCTGGTGTTCATTTGCTAATTAACTTCTCCTCTCATTCAGGTTGGTGCTGGGAGAAAACACGCTGCCTGCCCGTTTACAGCACATCTGAGTTAGGGGTTACAGAGTGTGACCTGAGCACGTCCAGCGGAGCATGTAATTCCAGGATCTCTGTCTAACTGAACACACAAGTAGTGAAGTCATGTGTGACGATTATACAAGAGTGCTTATTAAATCAACTTAATTATTCTTAGTTCATCTGAATATATTTTAATGGTGATGTCAGGAAATAAGTGCACAAGCACTCTTATATTACCAAAACCCGGTCTCAGTCGTTTTTTAATTGCACAAAGGCGGGGTGGCACTGTCATCCCACTCCTTAAGGCACACACGAGTAATGCTCCTATTTTGACGTCAGTGACGTAGCGGCTCGTGATCCATCACAGTTCACAAGTTATTACAATGTCTGAAAGCCAGAAAGAAATGGAGAAGTTTTGTTGTCATTGGTTAGCCGCATCGCACACATTTATGAAAATTAAAATTCGTGTAGGAGTCACGGAGGCTCACAGGAGATAGCCAGGAGTTTCACTGAAATCTGACCAAGACTACAAGAGGAGTAGTGATTATTGTGAACTAATGACAGGTGGATGCTTTGGCATCACAAACGTTTGGGTGAAAAGTCCAACTTTATATAGAAGTATCACCGAGACAACTTCCTGTTTCCGTTGATATATTCTTCTGAGTTTAGTGAAACTCGCCATTTTCCTCGTGGTGTCACCGCTTTGCTATTTTACCATGAAGGGAAAGGAAACACAACCTGAGCAGATAACTCAGGGTGACAGAACATAAACAGTAACTTAGCTCGCGCTCACAGGTTCCCACTGCAAACCTGGAACGAGCACACGCAGGGTTTTTGGTATTATTGTGTATTCAAATAAGTGCAAACTATAACAGAAACGCAAAAGACACAAACAGCAAAACTGCACTGTTGCATAGCACTATGTTGCTTTAACTATACGATGTATCACAACCAGTGAGGATCTGTGTTTTGTTCAGTTTGTCAGATTCCTCACAAAGTTATGAAAATCCTACCAGAGGTGCTTGACCTTGGTTCAGCTTCATTGCCACGGTTTTACAGAGCAACATATATATATATATACTGCATTTTGTATCATATCTTTGCATATTCAGTTAAGATAAAGTGGGAGGCCTCGTTTTGATGTTCTCAGGAAAATATCATTAACAGTTATCTAGATCCAGCTTCATACACAGCCAGGAGGGAGTCCAGGCCTCGTGCTGCAGCGGCAGCAGGATAAATGGTCACAAACACATGGACTGAGTCGTGACACAAGCAATAAGTTTAACTGTGGCCTTGTTCTTATATTCTGGTAACTGGTAGCAATGAATTATGACCTTATTTTGGGTAACGGCACGTTAAAAAGGTTGTTTTGTTTTCACTTACATCCTATGATGACCTTCACAAAAAACTTCTACCACATAAACTGCAGAAAACACTAGCCCAGAGATTACTGCAGTACGTGTAGGCAGTGTTTAAAGCCAGAGATAGACGACGTCGTGGATGGAGGTAGCTGAAGGAAGAGGGAGATCATTAGTCCATCCCCAAATTATACCCAGACGTCACTCCAGCCTGACGGAGTGCCACATGGAGCTGTTTACACTGTGAAACTCCTTATTTAACTAATGACAGCTCAGTGAATACCAGCTATAAACTGCACATCATCACAAGTCGCTCAGAGCTGTAAATAACTGTTATGAACTGAGTGACACGGCCTCTTCCTCGTGTTCATTGGCAGCCATAGAAACAAAATCCCTCAAAGGAAATTGCCTGTTATCTTTATGAATGCAGAAACAACAACACCACAGAGGCGCGTTACTTTTTTTAAACGCTCCAACACATGCTCGAAGTTGTGTTTGAAGTATAAACCAATTGCTATAGTAACTTCCTTTCCAGCCAAACACTCCTTAGTGATGGCTAAAACTGAGATATCGACCAAAAGCAGCTGCTTAACAGAGACCCAATCAATACCAGCTGAAATTCCACTGCTGCTGTTGTATACTGGGAACAATGGGAACAATAGCTAAGGGCCCCGCAGGCTGCTGCTGCATGTCGTGTCTCCTGAGAGACATTTATCATCAACATGCCACTGATAGGACCAGGGACAAGTCTTAATAGTTGACTTATTAAAACACAGCTTCTGGTGTAACAGCTCATCCATCAGTGATTGATTGGTGCTTTTTTTATATACACAACTGTCACATTTATGTTTTTATTATAAATAATAAAAACATCTCTGGATTCAGATTGTATTGTAAACATTTTATTTTCCACAAATAAAACAATTTTAAAAAATGATTACAGGAGAAAAATGATTAACTCATCTAAAGCAGCCTGCTCACAACCTGACCTCCTTCGCTTCTTCCCGTCACAAGCCTCCAAAACACAAATGTGTCACAGCAATAGTTTCTGTAAGTCATCTGCTAAATGTGTGCTCTGACAATATGTAGCGTCTGAGGCTTTTGCTGTGGCCATGGGATGGCTCTTCTTGGTATCTTATGTCATAAAAGATGATAGAGGAGCGTGGTCCAGAAAGCACACATGCACACGCCCGACACAGTCACGGCCAGATCGCTGATCTGTCGCAACCACTGCTCCCAATTCATGGTAAGCCTTAGAGTCCATGCCCCTCTGTAGGTCTTTCCCATGATGCCATCTGGCTCTCTGTTTGAGACGCCGCCATTGTAGCTTCCAGATGATGCCCTTGCCCTTAGTGCGTTTCTAGGATTTCTGTTCCCTGTGTTCATTTACAAAAGAGGGAGGATGACAGGTTGTAAAGACGCTTCCAGCAGGAAACACGACTCCCACAGGATATCGATTATTTGCAAATTTGCAAATCATAAAAATGGATGGTGTAAAGCAATGTATAATGAAACTGCACCATCTTGTGGCGACCACTGGCTATTAGATGCTGTAGTGAAGCACAGAAATACTTACCAAGGCTGCTCTGCAAAGGCACCACAACAGCAACAATGAGGACAGAAAGAAGAGACGCGTACATCTATAAAGCAACACAAAGGAGCAGTTCACATTTCTGTTCACAAAACAGGACTTCACAATGGTGACAGCACCATACTTGTGATCAAAGTAAAATCTGCATTTTTCAAAAACTGAAGGATGTTAATACTCTGTAGACTGTGAGTGCAGCATGTGGTATGTTTTCCCTTACTACACACAGCGTGAGTATATCGCCTTATGCTTACCAAGAGGAGCTGTGCGCCGTTCTGAGTCATTCTCCTCAAGGCTTTTCCCATCTGGAGTCCAAGCAGAGCTAAAGAACAGGGCGTCACTGCCTCTTCACCCTCCATGTCTACACATCTGAGGAGAGAAACATGAAAACTGTGTTACACGAGATAAAAAATATGATATAACATGCCCTCATACCTACTTACAAATAGCAGTAAATGAGCAGGTTAAAACCACTGACAGATGAATAAAACTGTTATCATATAAAATGATGTTATTGGAAAATGTCCTGGCATTAATGTGGACGTTAGGTTTAAATATTCCCCTCACAGACGTAGAGTCGTCATTAAAAGATGTCACATCACCGACTGGGTTTTTGAAGTCTCACCATGAGCATTTCAGCTATGTTGTTATTTTGTAAGCAGACGTGACAAACAAGGGCTGGATCTCAGTGACACACCAAGGACACTGCATGCTCATAGCAACTTGTCCATCACAGTGTGTCTATATCCTAAAGCATACATTGTGTATTTTGTCTTGAATGGAAAAAGAGATTACATAATAAACCTCGTGTATTAAATGTTGAACTGAGATAATAAATGTCTCCGAGCTGGAGTGTGTATCCCTCTTTCTATGTACTGATGACCCTGACCTCCCTGTCAGCGTGCCCCGCCTCGCTGCTTTGATCCACACTCCTCAGTTTCCGATTCAAGTGAGGATCTGTTGGATGTGCTGGAACAAGCTCCATCCCCCGAGCCCCCAGGTGCGAGACACCGCAGGATAACCCGGGGGTCTCGTGTTCCTCTGAAAGATCAGAGCTGTTTTAGTAGTACCACAGGGATGCACCAGGCGGTTCTCAGTCCTGGAGCATTTAATAATAGCAAACTAGCTGGCATGTCTCAGTTTCACCAACGATGTCCTTTGGCTGCAGAGTGTCACATGGTAAACATGTCAAACACGAGATCAGACTCTCGCTCGCATCATTCATCAACCAAAACGCTTTGAAGCACATCTTAACCCTAACTACAATCTTTTCATAAACCTAAACAGCATGTGAAACTAAAGAGCAATGGAAACTGAATAAAACAGCAAGTGCAAATGGGCTAAAGCCCTCAGGTGATAAGCCCCCAGGTGATAAGCCCCCAGGTGATAAGCCCCCAGGTGATAGGCCTGGGACCAATGACACTGCCGTCACTCGGACCTTTTATAAATGGACTTTGTAGATAGCTAAAGTAGGATTATCTCTCTGTTAATGTGTGAATGACATGGATGCAGGCAGTATTTCTGACATTTGCATCTTCTTCCTGTGTTTGCGTGGGATCTGTCCAGGTGCTTCAGTCCAAAGGCGTGCCTGTTCGCTTAACTGGTGGTTCTAATTGGCCGTCAGTGTGAATGTGAGTGTGAAGGGTGGTCTCTCTGTGTTAGCCTTGTGATAGACTGATGACCTGTCCAGGGTGTACCCTGCAACTCGCCCTTTGACAGCTGAGACAGTCTCCAGCCCCCCCTGCAACCCTGAACAGGATGAGCAGGAGAAAATGGATGGGTGGATGGTTCTGACGCTGTGGCTGATAAGTGGGAACCACTACTGTTAGCCAACTGCCTTTGTCACAAACTTCAGCTCAAACCAAACACAGATGAGCAAAGACGGCACAACAAAGGTGGATTTAGCAGCACTATATCTCCTATCCATGTTCTGTGTTTGTGCAGAAAGTGTATTCATGTTTAACCTAAAGACAGACAGGAGTGGTGACTGTCACTGCAAAGCTTCCTGACACTTTACATGAGGAATATCAAACCTTTGTAGTTTTGTTCAAATGGCAGTATTTCAAAGTTTTACTAGAAATGCCATGAATGACCATCATTATTCAATGCTGTTGTGAAAGCTGATTTCATTTTAAAAAGCACCTTTTTAGGGTCTTCTCCATCACCATATCCAGATCATCATGATGCAAAGCATGAACAAATCTGAGGATGCTCCGGGGAAGACTGTGGCCTTCCTGTGCCAGAACGACCAGGTTGTACAGCCCCTGTGAGCCGATATGAAAAACAAAGTCATAACAGCAGTGATGGCTTATTCACTGGGAAAGTATCTAAATAATAACACAATACAATGCTGTTTGTTGCTTTTATTGCAGAGTGCCTGAGCCTGGAAGTTTAATTAAGTTTATCACAGGGTGATGAGATTATAGCCGAAGTAAATCTGTCACCTGAGGGCTGCCTGCTAGTGCTGCTCTGCTATACATTGATATGGCCTGCTCAGCCAAGGATAATGAGTCCTCTTGTGTGCCGGGGGAATGGTGGTAGTAGTAGTAGTCTCCCATTTTCAGCAGAGCTATAAAAGAAGATAAATACTTTCTGTTCGGTGACCAGATTGACGGGGAGAATGGATTTAAAGCAAAATGAAATGAGAAAAACTCACCGGATGGATGGGGATCATAGTTTAATATCGAGTAGTTATGATATCTCCACTGACATTCGTAACCGAGATTCAGCTCCTGCATTTGGGAGAATGCGTGCACAGTGACAATGATGACTTTAATGGAGGAATTATGTGCAATTTGTTCATCAGCTTCAATCAGAATGCCAGACGTGATTGCAGGATAATGACGAAAAGCCCGGGCGGTGTTTTGTTTTAGGGCAGTCATGATGGGTTAAACCTGTGAAAGAGCATGCACTCACCTCACACAGGTGTGCAACATTGCTCTGGGCCAAACCCAGACCAGTTTGAGCTGCCAAAAGGTACTTCACAAAGGCTTCCTGCCTGGTGGAAACACAATGAAACAAATATGACGACGCAAAGACAATAATAAAGAGCAGCAACAATGATTCAATGAAAAGTGAAATGAATGTTTCCTTACCAGGAGCCCTGGAGGTAGGCCTGAAGAGCCTCTCTGATCATAAATCCAAGGTGTCCATTTCGCTCGCAGACCTTTTTCAGCAGACTGCATGGAGGTTAAAGGAGATCTGATGTTTTTGGGATATAATTAATGCGATCTAAAAATAGTTTGAGGATTGTTGAGGTCAGTCTAAACACAAGCAGCAACAGCTGTAGGAGGAGCCTCTTTAAATTCATAAGATGCCAGACGAACATTGGTAAGCAGACAATAATGTGGTGACAGTGGCTCTTATTTTTAGATATGCAAATATCGACTTCTGACCTTGAATTAGCCACTGTCATTGAAATGAGATGCCACTAAGCTGCAGGCTACAGTGCAACAGCCCATAACAAAGCTTTCTTCAACAAGCTAATGAAAGCTCCTTACATCACAGCTCTCTTCATATCCTGAGACACCCCTTCCAGGCTTCCCGTCGAAAGGTACCAAGCAGCCTCCACTGATGCAGCGACATGACCAAACTGAGACGCATTGAGAAACTGCTCAAAAGCAGCACTCTGCAGATCATATTAAAAATAAAAGATGGTCTCACTGATCATACCTGAATAACAATACATGTCTGAAGTTGTGGAAATCAAACCTCATTTCTCCACGGTCTGTCTGGGTTCGTCCCACTCAGGTGATAAATCCCCAGGTTGAACATTGCATCGTCGCTCCCGTTTAAAGCAGCTCGTTCAAAGTATTTCACTGCATTTTTGTGGTCCTTCAGTACAGTCCCATGGTACCAGCCTAAACCATTCAAGGCGTTAATTGAGCCCTAAAGCAAGGAAACAGACGCCAGTATTCATAGTGAACTCACACACTGTAAACACACCCGATGACTTGCACAGCCTCACCATCGCTGCTGCTTTTCTCAGCAGCTGAAAACCTCGGGTGTAGTTTCTTTTCACTCCCTGGCCCTGAACGAATCGACATCAGTCAGTGAATCGATAACTGTCAAAACACAGACGTCGCACACGCATGCACGTGGTGTTCAGTCCAAGTGTAAAATAGCCATTTCACACTACCTTCATCAGGAGGATGGAGTAGTCGTACATCGCAGAGGGATCCTTCATTTGCATAGCACCTCTCTCAAACCATTTTGCCGCACTCACTATGTCCTTTGAGAGTCCGTTTTGTCCCCAGTACAGCATTGTTCCCATGCGTTTCTAAAGTGAATGGACTTTTTATTAGCCTGTTCTGAACACTGCCTGTGCCGTTGACCACGAAGTTAAAGTACGACTGAATTTGTGCACATACCTGAGATTCGACGTCTCCTCTCTCTGCCTGGAATTTCAGATACTGGAAATCATCGTTCGTCTCATGTGTCAGTCTCTTTAAATGTTCTTCATTGTTTAAATAGATATGTTCAGTCGAGTGTTGCTTCAGAAAAGACAGGCAGATGCGTTATAATAGTAAACAACTGGTGACACTGGCATTATGAATAAAAACACTACCATCGCTATATTTGACCACTAAGGTTACAGCAGTTAATTCACCAGCCATCAGAAGACGAGTGCACTGTGGTAATAAATGGATGCAAACAATCAGCAGCCATACTCAGGTAAGTTGTTCTGGTTGAATGATGCTTAATTGGTATTAAGTGTGCCAAGAAAACATCACGCACCATTACTGTCAGGGTCGGTGACCCAGCGTTTTGTGTTTATCGTTATTATTATCTGTGTTCTAGTTTATTCTCATTATGTATTCTATTAAGATTTGCTAGGTAGGTTTTGGTTCTGCATTCCCTCTGTCCAGCTCTGTCAGGTCTCTGTGTTAAGCCCACGTCTCTTAGTCTGTGTCTTGGCATGTGTGTTGAGTTCCTGTTTTACTTTGAAAGTCTGTGTCTCATGTTAATGTGTCTGGTTTTGCTTCCCTTGTCTCGTTAGGCCTGATTTGTCCCAGCTGTGTTTCCCTCCTGTCTCCCATTCCCTGATTGCTCCCTCTGTGTATTTAAGCCCTGTGTTTTCATTGGTCTGTGTTGTGCTCTCCCTCATCCCATGCTGTGTGTTTCTGTCTGACTGTGTAAGTTTAGTTTGTATTTTACAGTTTTGTTACTCTTGAGTTCACGTTTTGCCTCTGTGAGTCTGCACTTTTGGGTCCACCATTCCTGCCTGCACACAGCTCATGACAATTACAGTGGCAGAACCATGAATCACCAATTCCCCGGGCGCTGGATTGTTAGCTGCCCACTGCTTCACTGAGTGAATGGGTTAAATGCAGAGAGAGAATTTCATTGCCTTGTACTATAACAATGTGCAATGACAATAAAGCATTCTGCTGCTGCTTCTTCAATACAAGGCAGGATGGATACTGTGCATGCTTTCATGTTTACACCAAATTCTGACCCTAACGACAGAAATTGAAATTCATCGGACCGAGGAACTTGTTTCCAACCTCATACAGTCCAATCTTGGTGAGCCTGTGTGGCCTGCAGCCTCAGTGTGCTCAGCTGACAGGACTGCCACCCAGTGTTGTGCATCAGAGAAGGTCTTCTGCAGACCTGGACGTGTACTGTTGCCTTTCATTCCCGTCAGTCTCGCCTATCCTCTGATATTAACGAGGCATTTTCACCCAGATATGAAATATTTTC
Source organism: Benitochromis conjunctus (assembly GCA_015052645.1). Lineage (NCBI taxonomy): Eukaryota > Metazoa > Chordata > Actinopteri > Cichliformes > Cichlidae > Benitochromis > Benitochromis conjunctus. The sequence goes on along the minus strand of VOQK01007349.1, from coordinate 51,080 downwards.
TCTTTTTTGAAGCATTAAACCCTGGACATGGGTGTGCAGTAAAATCCCAGTAGATCAGCAATTTCTGAAGTACTCATCCCAGGCCATCTGCTACTAGCAACCATGTCATGTTCATCATCACTTAAATCAGCATTTTTTCCTATTTTACAGTAGGTTGTTCCCATTAGTATTAAAAGTGGCCTTTATACCAGTCTACTGCCCTGAACTGTAATTGTAAAGTTAATCATATTTAAAGAAAGAGAGTGAATTTGGGATTTGTGTCTGTGAAGGTTCTCAGTCGTCCAGGTCATCGTAGTCCAAGGAGCTTGGAAAGAAAAGCGTCTGGACGTCTTTAAGTTGCTGGAAGACGCTTCATCCGAGAGGCTTCTTCAGTTCTAAGGACAAATGGTGGAGAGTCCCAGATTTAAGCCCTATGGGAGTGACGCCCCCCCCAAGAGGGTCATGGACAGTTGGTGTCATAAGCCCCGCCCTCTGTTCAAAGATGGTCGTTCACAGTGGACAGAGATGGCTTCTTTCACTCCTCTTTCAAACCATCTGTCCAACATGTGAACATTGGTGTCCTCAAAGAGTGACCTTTGACCTTTAGATGCATTTAGATGATACATTTGGATTTAAGGAGCTACAAAAGTTGTGGCACTGAAAGACAAAGCCCCAGCATAATTGAAAAACGGTGTAATCATGTTGCCTCGATTATCTTATTTTCATAATCACCCGGAGATAAAATTGTAGTTTGAATTAAAATTACAGATACTAACTGTGTTTGTGAGTCAGAGTTTAATGGCTTTGTGGAGCTTTTTCAGTAAAATGCTGCAGCTTGAACAATGTGAGAGCCGAGACAGTGAACCCAGACTGTGCAGCACTTTTTTATGGCCACTTTAAATAATCTCAAGATGCAGTCAAAGGTTAAAAACAAAAGAAACTAGCTTTTTCCTTTTCTTGTTTTCAAGTTAGCAAATCAAAATCTGCCCTAGTCTGAGTGACAGGAGCTAACGACCCAACACAGTCACAACACTGTGATTTAAATAGTGCTGAATCCTGATTGGTGCACAGAAGTGCATGACATCATTGTCTTGTATTTAAGCTGAGCCCACACCACCAAGAAGATCTGACACAAAACAACACAAAAAGAAAGAGAAAATCTTTTATCAAGATTCAGGGGGGTTGTTGTTGGCTCTTAACAAGCTCGGTCAATGTGCCACAGAGAAATGATCACTACTAGGTCTGCTACAGTTGT
>VOQK01007339.1:6063-16375 GCA_015052645.1 Benitochromis conjunctus | reverse complement strand
TTAAGTATAATGATCAACTAACACAGCGAAAAAACATCAGGCATGTCGTGACAAAAGTTTGAGCAGAAAAAAGGGGAAGGAGGAGTCACGGGAATCCCGGAGATTCAAAAACAGCAACTAATAAACTGAATAAACTGGAAAAGCTGGTTTTACACTAAAACTCACATTATACATATGCACACCTTGGTTCCACATGTTAGATCAGCAAGAATTAAGTGCTTGAATTTGAAATAGAAGTGACTTCAAAGCTTTTTCCCAACTGGTTTCCTATTTTTTTTCCCCAAGTAGTTGCATTGCATTAATCTCTGAAGCACTATTAATGACTGGTATGGTCTTATGCATGCTAAAAGCTAATATAAGTAGTTATATGCTAAAAAAAACCCAAGACTAAACAAAGCTGGGGAAATATGCAGTACAGGGAAGTCTTTAGTTTGCCTTTCCTTTGAAACATTCAATACAAGCTGTTCCTGATGTCACAGCCCAACTAGACGGCGAAGACAAGATGAGGTTGTAATTTAGAAAAAGACCATTTATTTACAAGAAACATAAACGAAAGAAATATGTGCGTATCAGTAAATCAGTAGTGTAAAGCATCCACCGAGGAGTGGCAGTTTGAGGATATGCAAGATAAAACCAAAAACACATGCTGTAGTTGAGCTAGTGTGAATCTGAGAGACACGGAGCGACTTCAGGAAGGAGAGAGCTTTAATAGGCCCAGGTAGCACATTCAGCTAATTACACTCCTGCAGAACAAAGCACAGCTAAAAAAACAAACACCTAGTGCCTAATCATTACCAAATGTAGGTTTAATTACTGCAGCAGACAGAAAACTGTCATGGTCCTGGGTCGTCTGACCCAGCGTTTTCAGTTATTGTTGTTTTCTGTACTGTTTCGGGTCCCCTTGCCCTTATGTTTCTGTGTTCCCTTTGTTTTGTGTTCAGTTATCCCCACTGTTGTTTTCTATATTATTGCTGTCTGTGTTTTGGTTTTATTGTGCTCCATTGTTTATGTTCTGGTTTTCTTAGTGTGCAGTTTTGATTATTATTTTCCCATGTTTTGATTAGGTTTGTGTTCTGTCTCTGTGTTGCTCTCCCCTGCCTGTGTTCTCTCTGTCATGTCTCAGCGTCTGTCGCTGTGCTTTTGTTTCCTGCTTTATTTTGAAGGTCTTTGTCTCATGTTAGTGTTTTCAATTTTGCTCCCCTGGTCTCGTCAGCCCTGATGTCTCCCAGCTGTGCTCACCTCCTGCTTCTCATTCCCCTCGTTATGTCCTGTGTATTTAAGTCCTGTGTTTTCTGTGCTCCCGGGCGCGTCGTTAACGTCACTAACCTCCATGCTGTGTGTCTCCTCGTGGACTACTTTTTCATGCTCTGGTTTATTTTTGTATTTTTAAGTCAGCAAATAAAGCTGCCATTTTTGAGTTTCACTCCTGTTTCCTGAGAATCTGCATTTTGGGTCCTTTTCCTCGTTCCTGCCTGCACACAGCCAGCCTAATCATGACAGAAAACTAGATGACCACAGATGGGTTTAGATTTGAACAGTGAATTGTTGGAAATTGAGGACAAGTGTTAGGTATTATGTGCTTCTTAACATCGCCCTGCAGTTCTCTCAATTAGACTGGCAAGAGTGATGTTAGTATAAATAAATGTGTGCATGAATGCATTTTTCCATACATGTTTTAAATTGGTATGCTAAAACGTATGACCACTGTCAGTGATTACACCAGCCTTCCTCACCTGTAGGGTCCTATCCATGCATTTCCTGCCACTGCATGACGTTTAGTACTGACAGTGTTGTCCTGTTTTGACCTAATAAGTCCAAAGATTCCAGGAACAGGACAGCAAGCTACATGCTCCCTTGTGTCTGTGAATGTTTGATTTAGTGGAAACAAGAGCTGATCCCTGGTGTACTAAACATATGATGTCAGCACGTTTAGGAGTGATGCAGAAAATTAGGCTCGGTTTAAACAAGCTAAACGCTGAGCCAGCCAGGAGTCATTACTACTCAAGCCTAAAAACTAAATGCAAATGTTAATGTTTAGCCCTTAATCACGGATTACATTACAACTGGCTGTTCCAACACTGTGTGAAGTGGTGCAGAAATCCAGAATTAATTCTTAATCCATTTATTCTCTTCTGCTTATCCTTATCAAGGTAGCAGGAATTTAGAGGGTGGGGGGTGGGGCTGTGTACCTCAGCAACCAAAGGGCAAGCGATGCGATGCACCCTGGAGAGGTTGCCAGCCTGTGCCAGAGCTAACGCACAAAACAGACAGCCACTCACGTTCACACCTATTAATCCTTCATCAATTAACCAAGTTGATAATCCAATCAAGACAATTTGAGTTGCTATTCTTTCCTTATCTTCCACGTTTCGAGAAGAAAAAAAGCTTTTACATTTATAATACACAACACTTTTGAAACATTCAAGCTGAAGAGTGGACGCGGCTCACTAAAGCTCATGATGCAAAGAGTGTTGAGTACACTATGTGTCTGACAGCATCAGGGGTCACAAGGTTAAAATACTATCACGTTACTTGCTGTACCTGCCCAAAACAAAGCCTAAAAGGAGACTGATTCAGCCAGAATCAGCCCCCCCCCCCAATCCTACACAGGGCTCAATGCAAATCAGCCTATTGTTACATCCTGAGCTATCTACCCCCAAACTGCTAACCTTTTAAATCAGTATTAATGACATCCGTACTATAAATCTTCCACATTATTTGTAAAGGAGATGATATGTTGAAGAGCCCTTTAAATGAATAATGAGTTAATCACAGGCAGGAGAGTAATACTGAATAAAAAATAAAGTAAATAAACAATAACATTTAGACGTGTCACATTTACCATACAGCATTTACAGCTGTTCTTACTTATTTACAGTAACAATGAAAGCGATAGACAAACAGTTGGAAGAATTACCCCTCAAATTGTGCATTTCAGCATCTTTCAGCTAACTCTTAGGTTGTCACTAACTCCCATGCAAAGTTAGCATAGTGGATTGTGTAGCTGAAAGGCTAGCTATCCTCTCACCAAACGACAGCTGAAGGGAAAGGTTGTGTTGTGTTGTGTTGTGTATTCTATGTATGGTCGGATGGGGTGCTCATGATGGCGCTGGATCGTCTGGCAGCCTTTAAAAGAATTTCCCTCAGGATAAATAAAGTTTTATCTAATCTAATAATCTAATCTAATATAAGTCTACTGTTCCAAAGGAAAGACCAGAAACACAGTTTCAACTGCGTTTGATGTGAAAATCACATCAAGCCCATTTTTAAGTAATATCAACTCCAGTGGTGTAGGTTCGACTCCAGCTGGAGATACAAATCTCCTTTGGGGTTGCATCAGGAAGAGCAACCGGTGTAAAATCAGACATGTGGCACCCTCATGGCAAGGGAGGAATCAAAATGGTATCAATATTTAATATACTTCAAAAAGTACCTCAAATATGAACTTAAAATTATTCCTTAAAGCACTTTACAATGATGAACTCTAGGAAAACAAAATAAAAAACGCCTGCAGAGAGTGATAACAACTGCAGAGAAGATCATCAGGACTCCGCTGCCCTCTCTGCAGAGCATCTACCATCGCAGAGTCCAGAGGAGAGCTGCCTCCATCCTCAAAGACCCCACACACGCCCAACACAGACTGTTCACACTTCTGCCCTCGAGATGAAGGTTCAGAAGTGTGAAATCTAGAACATCCAGACTCAGCAACTCCTTCTTCCCCACCGCTATCAGACTCCTGAACAGCTGACCTACCTCAACTGCAATTTTGCACATCAGGCCACTTTTACACATTAAGTTCATTTTGCACATTAAGCTCCTTGTACATCCATCTACATCAACATCTGCATACCACACTTGTCTTCACTTCCTTATTTGTACTTATTTATCTTTCATTATTTATCTTTATTTTATCTTGTTCTTTAACCCTTACCTAACTTGGCATTTGTGTATGGACAGCAAAGGAAGAATTTCATTGCACAGAGAAATGCTATTTCTTCTGTACATATGACAATAAACGCTTTGACATTGAAAAATTATAGTAAAAAAATATAAAATAAACCAGGTAATTTAAGTATTTTAATGGCCATATTTGATGTCCTTAGAGAAATCTTTAATCACACTATTCCTAAAGACCACAGCAATAATCCTTCTAATTGCACTGCCATAAGACTTTGATAGAAAGGCTTTAATCTGCAACAAATCCTATTAGCAAATCCCCCAAAGGTTACTTTAACTAAGTGTAAGTTGTATGAAAAATACAAAACGCATTAGATGCACTCTGTGGTTCATGCACTGGTTTTCATATGCAGTATATCCCTCTGTGCTTTGTACTGGACAAACACCAGTAGACTGTAAATGCTGAAATACTAAAGTGGAAGTAAAATACATGAAGTATCATGTGAAGCTATTTTTCACTGTGAAACAAAAACAGCGATCTGATCAAAATGCGTTATCTGAGGCTTGATGTTCGAGGTGAAATGAACAGTCTTCAGTTTCAGGAACTCTGTGCTGCATTCTGGTAAACTTTTAGGAAATGACTAATGGTCATTTATGGATGAATAAGCGTAACTTGGAATGTCCACATATCCTCCAATGCAGTTCCCTGTAAGGACTTTCACCAAAGCTCCACAGCTAAGCCCTATTTTTCTCTAAACAAACAGGAGGACACATCCTAGCCAGGCAGACTGCTCAGAAAATAAACAGAAAAACAGAAGAAATGGCCTGATTGTTCTTTCTTCCTCTTTGTGAGACCCTCCAGTTAAAAACACCCCACCTTTGATCCGGGAGGAACTCACAGGCCGGATATCAGTCACACATGACAGTTTTCTCTTGTTTCACTTAAGTGAATCAACAGCAAACGCAAAACAAAAAACAAAGAAAAACACGCTGGTAAGAGCTAACATGGCAGGACACAAGAGGGATGGACACACACACACCGCACACACAAACACACACACCACCCCCTGCTTCTTTTAGAAGCAGCCTCGTCTCCAGGGTGACTGAAGACAAAAAAGAGGCCTTGGCACAGCTGGTCTGTAGCAACAGAGAGACGGAGAGGGAGGAGAGAGGGAGGAGGAGGAGGAGGAAAAAACAGTGAATGAGTGTTCAGATGTACAGACAGGACAGAGGGTGAGGGGGAGAGAGAGACAGGGTAAGCAGGGAAAGAGTTGATTTGGAAACTAGTTGGAGGAGGGAGAAGGGAGGGGAAAGAGGAGGAGGCGAGTGAGGAGGTACACAAACTCTTTGAGAAAAGGAGGAGAAAGTGAGCACTCTCAGCAGGAGGAACAGTTGCGGTCATAAAAAAGAAACGGCTGCTGATCTGCTCAAAGAGTCATATTACATCCAAACAACTAGTGCTGTTCTCTCTCGCTCAGTCTGAACCGAAGCAGGCTAATTAGATGAAGAGCAGAAGACCTGCAGGCACCACAAACTAACTTATGAGAAGAGAGAAAGAAGAGAGGGAGGGAGAAAACAAGCAGGAGTAAAAGTCAGTCAAGCGTTCTGGGGACTGTTTACTTCTGCCTTTGGCTCTGCTGTCAGAGAACAGTTAACTGGTGGAAGTGGTGGCACACATTTGTAAAGAGGTAAGAGCATTTTCTTTTCTTTGCATACGTCAGCATTTACTGCACTTTATGCCAAGTTCATACAGACTAACATTTGAAGGCCATACTTACTCATTCTCAAATGGAAATGCTTAAGTGCTGCAAAGAACAACAGCGACTAAATAAGCAAACTCGTCTACATGAACCGCAAAGAAGGTGATTTCTTTGATTTCTCATCTGATGTTTTACTCATCTGATGAGGTAAGGAGATGTTTTACTCTCCTTACCAAACATAATGTGGGCGCAGCGGAAGGACAAAGACAAGAGCTTGCAGTGTAAAGAGGGTCAGCAGCAGAGGCCTCACATTCTCCAGGCTCACTCCAGCAGGTGCTTGGAATCAGCTGGAGGAGCTACTATAAACAAAAAGAACATACATATATATTTGCCCAGTGTAAAAGCATCTGTATTTAGGCACTTGTGATGAACTAATGCATTGTTTTGGGGTATTAAGTGTTGAAAGCACACTCTGTCATGTGGAACTGACTGTCAAAAACAAATATAACAGGAAATCGTGCCTTCCGTTATGAACTGCAGACTGATGTTTCATGACTAAAGCAACAGAACATGTCAAGTATGACGACCACAAGAAAAGAAAAAAAAAAAACTGTAGTATATGTGGTGGCACTTCCTGATCTGATATAGAATAAGCATCGGTAGAAATTCTAAATAATTACATAGTTTTACTTACAGTTACGCACATATTAAAATAGATTTAATAAATTAGTACAGTACAGCATATGTGTGTATGCATCACTAATAAACAAAAAGTAAGGACAGCTTTAATATGTACAGCTTGCAGATCATCATCATCAGTTTTGACAACAGATGTGGTGTTCCACAGGGTTCAGCGTTGGAGCCTGAAATTAATTATTTAGCATATTAATGATATAAGTGCAATGTCTAAATACATTAAAACTGCTAATGTTCCAGGGAACATATTATATATAACTGGTTGAAAATTACATGTTAAATCTGCAAAGGTAGTTTGACAGAAACAAGCTGTCACTGAATTTGTATATGGCAACGAAAAAAGGGAATATTAGTATTTTAAATATATCTAAAATCACTGTGTACGTCACTATGTGGTGTAAAGTTATTGAAAGACCGATCTAAATTAGTAGTTAGTAGTTAGTCATCCTTGGAAATGAACATAAACCAAGATAGGTGGTGTAATACACAACACAAAGATGGAACACCATTAGAGTATACAGTTTAAACTTTAAAAGAAACAACACATCCATACATAAAATAGTAAAATGATTCAGACAAAAGAGATTCATATACAAATAAATAAATAATTGCAAAAAAGCGGGTTTCATGGATAAATCTAGTATTACAACCCCTCCCCCCTGCCCCTCCCCTTTTTTTTCTTTACATTTTTGCCAGCAGGACGTCTTGGGTATAGTAGTTTAATGTTAGCTATATTTAATAGACAGATATTAACTATTTAAGTAAATGAAAAACAGTGTTTTAAATGTTTTTACAAATGGCCTTTATCTGGAGAGTGTCCCAGTGTAACCGGTGTCAGTTTTATACACGGTTGAGTTAACTGCCAGATAGCATTATATAGCTAGCATTAGCTTGGCAGGCTAGCATTAGCTAAAATTACCTATACTCAATGCAAGTCTCTTAAATATGGGTGAGGGTTAGGACAAAGACAAAAAAGTAAAAAATAATTTCGTAAACTCAATCAAAACAAGACAATTAGAGAGTTTGGCCAATCAAAAAGTAACCATGTTTTGCTTTTTGTTGTTGTTGTTGTTGTTGTTTTTCTTTGGGGGGGGACATAAAACATTTTTTAGAAAGCCGAAAGAACACTTTTTGTTTCTAGATTTATCAGTTTATTTATTTAACTACTATTTCAACATTATATGAAAATCCAGGGCCTTGACATTACTATGTGACGTGTTTTGGCGCTGTGTTAGTCAGCAGGTTTTTAGTCCATTCAGAATTTATCTGTGATGTCTTCAGTGTCCTGTCGTGTTCCTGTGCCCTTATCGCCTCTGCAGCCTCTCCCACACGCAGCTGCTCCAGTGCTGATGACAGGCCTCAGTTTTGAAATGCCAGGCCTGAAATAGTTAGCCTTGTTTATAATTAAACAGCACACGCAGGAAGGTTTCTCCTGTCTGTGGATACAAACCCACCAAGACTGACACAAGCCTCGCACACAGTCTGTTCACAAACACGTGCAGCCTAGACATGTGGTCTGCCAAATCTCACTACACATACAGTAGACTAATTAGTGGTGATATATAATGAGTGAGTATAGAGGATTTAGAGATTGAAAGAAAATATTTTTAATTGCAGGGTGGAAGAGGAAAGTCGGATCAGTCCAGGGTGGAGTTAAACTTCTTTTTAAAATTTCTACATTTAGAGTTCTACTGAGGCCTTTTTCTTTTGGAAAAGAAGGATACATCTTTTTTGCAACTCCTACACCCAGAAGTCAGGATGGAAGAGCAGCTGCAGGATATTTTTCGCAGGGTGTGGACCAAACTACAGGCTCTCCCAGAAGCAACTCCACTGGAGGTGGGAGCCTTTGCTGTCCTCCTCCTCTTTATTGGTGAGTTTTAAGCACAGAGCCACCTTCAAAATACAAGGGGAAGTCCGAAAAACAAGCTTGTAATGTAATCTAGATTAGACTTAAACATATTCTGTGTTCTTAATTGTTCTTAATTAGCACCTCTGATTTCCACCCTCAGGAAATTTGGCCAATAGTGTTTATGTCGTTTGCATTTCTGATATTGTTGGCCTAAAATCAACTCAGATGTGTACTGGTTCACTTTGTAACTGCTTGGATGCAGCCAAACAAGAATTAAGTAACACTGACATATTCAAATCAAATCAATTCAATATTTTATTGTCCCACAAGGGGAAATTAGTGGGACAATAAAGTATTGAAGTGAATTGAATATGTCAATGGAAAGCTATCTATCTATCTATCTATGACAAAAGGTGCTTATTTATGCCTTACAAAATGATGCAGAAAAAAAATCATTCACTTATTCATTATGTGAACTCTACCTGCGTATGATAAAACTCCACAATATATCTGCTAAATGCTGAGTAGTTATTTCACGTCCACCTCCCTCTTGATATTGGAGTGGATATATAGGAGCTTTTTGCAGAAATTGCAGTAAAGAGGTGAAGTCAGTGGCCGGAGTAATGCATGACAAGTCGATCCAGTCATAGGGGTCCATGGCTGAAAACTCATTGTTGCTAACATGGATGACATCAGCAACATTTCAACAGTGAGTTGGCAGCAATGTAGCTATGCTTAGACATTTTGCCCTTACTAGTAAGAGTAAACCAAACTAGTATAGCTGCAGGCCTCACAAATAAGCCAGTAAACTAAAAGGTAGTTAAATGCTGCAGGTGGGGAGTTAAAAGTAAATCTCTTTCATCATACATGGCCATCTAAACCAGAGGCCTGTTGTCACAGTTTGGCAGTATTGAAGTTGCCCCCAATGCAGGACTCAGGAGACAGGACTTGAACTCAGAAACAGCTTTTAATGCTGAACTGTGTCCATAGAGGGAAAAAAACAACACGTAAGGTGAACAGGGAATTGACTTGGACGAAAACACAAACACAGGGAATGCAGGGTAGGGAACACACTGCCACGAGGGGAGAATGCAACAAATAACAAAAGGAGATGATAAAAACACACCTAGTGATTATGGAGATTGAAAACGTCAGAGAACAGTCAACACAAAGCACACGAGGCAGGAGACTATCAAATTAAAACGAGGACTAACTAAAACTGAGACTCAGACTTGGGCTTACCAGCTTGACACAGAGACAGATGATAAACACGTGGACACGATAGAAGGAACAAAATGGGATTACAGAAGAGGATTAACGAACCTATCTTCAACTAAAGCAGGCAGGGAACTAATGACAAAGAAGAGCAGGAAACTTGTAAGCACAAGGAGAGTAAACATAGCACTATAAACAGAAGGCTATGGAGCTCACACACAGATCCCATCACAAAGGCAAAAACACAGACTGAACCTTCAGAGCAGGAGCGCTGAACTAAAGGCACTCAGGAATCAAAGGAACTCCTATCGGGTGACGAATAACAGGAATAATAGGAAGCTAAATGTCAACACTAAAGAATACAGAGGCATAAAGATAAATAAGGGTACAAAACTAGAGAAAACTGAAACGACCCTGACACCTATATCACTAAGTTTTAGGTTTATCCAGGTAATTTTAGGGTTAATCCTGGGTTATTCAGTATTATCAAGGCGGTTCACATAAAAGGTGGGGCATATGCACGGTTGGAGGTAAGAAACCAATAGGTGTAAAATCACCAGTCAGTTATTCCACACAGTAGATCTTTTCAAGCACTCTTAAAGCACACACACATTCATACAGTGCTTTTCTAATCACACACACATCCACGCTGGTTTGCCTTCAGCAGCTGTGTTTTGTTCTCGTATTTAATAATATGGTGACTTATCTGCTTTAAATGAACATGCTTGTAGCTGGATTGATAAACTGTGGGTTGACTGGTCGAGTTGATAACCTCCTTCGTGTGCCTAGGTACACTGAGCTTGCCTGAGTATGGTGCCCTTGCGTCGCAGTATGGGACCCAGTAATTGTGCAGAAAATGTATATACTCAAAATTCTCTCCTGGCTTATGCTGACCCCACCCTTTGTCTCTGTTTTTTTTTTTTTTTTCTCCCTCCTTTCTTTTTTTCCTCCTCTC
>VOQK01007330.1:11543-25476 GCA_015052645.1 Benitochromis conjunctus | reverse complement strand
TTTATCCCGTTATCTCGAGATATCCGTGGTCTGGTTTTCTCGAGATAACGGGATAAATAAGTCGTTATCTTGAGAAAACGCCACGAAAAAGATTTTCTATGCATCTCGGCTTCCGTATATTTGTAATGTTGTAAGTTTGCAATGAATAAATTGTTTGTGATGGATGTTACGTCCTCGAAATAATTTTGGGGGGGGGGTTGGTACCCTAGCGTCTTCTATTGACGAGCTTCCATTGTGCTACACATAGTTTCTACTACTGAGACCCAAACCTTTTTTTAACATGATGCTGTAAACACGTTTAGTTCTGCTGTAAAGCTGGCATTTTAACAGGTGAGTCTATGGAGGCCCATTCACTTTCAGAGCCAGTTTATAATAGACACCTGAGCTATGGCTTTTTTTCAGCCACTGCACACATGGTGTCACAGCTCTAATAAGCTAACATGAGTGTCTAAGCAGTTCAACACCAACATGCTTAATATTTTAGAGCCTCAGAGTTGTAATACTTTATTGATTCAGTGTTAAGCTTCCTGCAGGGAGGCACTACATTCCTGAGATGAAATGCATGTTAAGGCACGCAGTTTCACACCATAGTCCAGCAGTGTAACATGCCTGTGACGGACTTTTAAGTTAACAGTTGAATTTATCTGGTTTAAAGAATGGTGGCTTATATTGGAAATCTTTGTGCCAGTTTATGGTTTTCTAACCATCAGTGACATGGTTCGGTTAGATTTCAACACATTAGCTTTATCTGGTAATACTGAAATATAGAAAAAATATTAATATGCACTGAAGCCTATAATGCTGCACTGCTGTAGAGTGATTGAATAATTAAAGTTCAAAAAGGTGCCGGCTGGGCTGTGGGGTTTTTTTTATTCGTTCCTCCTGTCACCTTGATTGTATGTGGCAACAGTGTCGCCAGTCTGACAAGCTGCAACATGCTCATGCCAATGTTAAAACAACAAAAACAAGTACAGGTTATGGTGCTTCTGCAATGTGCTTCCTTAAACCATAACATATGCCAAGTTAATACAGATTTAATCATCTAAAATTTAAATAAAATGTCACAGAAGCATCTGAATCTATTTAATTACTTTAAGCAAACAGCTTTGTAGGTATGAAGGATAAAACATCATTTCTTTGCTCGTCTCGCTCTCCCCCAGGAACAATGCAACTCGCTGCTTTGAGCCATACACCCCGAAGTCCTGGTCGACTATCCTGATCTTAAACTACGTGGCGGTGACTTTCGGTTTCCTCGTACCGTTCCTCACCATCATCATCTGCTACAGCAAAATCATCCGACAGCTAACGGCCGACTCAAGCCCCAGCGGCACCAACCTGGCCAGCAAGAATCGCACCCGCAACCGGAGGCGCTCGGTGCATTTGGTCAGCATGGTGACAGCGACCTTCCTGCTCTGCTTTCTGCCCTATCATCTGGTCCGCTCGCTGCACCTGCACGCCGTGTGCAACCGCTGGAACTGCAGCATCTTGCTGGCCCTGCAGCGAGGGGTGGTGGTGACGCTGTGCCTGGCAGCGTCGAACAGCATGGTCAACCCGCTGCTGTATTACTACTCCACCAGGACATTCAGGGAGAACTTGAGGGAAGCCCACTCCTCACTGCTGTCCAGCAGAGGAGGATCCATCAGATCAGTGAACATGAAACGGAGGAACACCAGCTGAGGAGGCTGTCAAAGTCAGGCTGCAAACAATGTTCCTCAAAAGTTTTGAGGCAGACTTTGTTTTTTCTACCCCGGTGGAAATATAGATAACCTTCCACTAACGATCTGACTCTTCTTTCCTAATATGGAGCGAAAAGCCGGTGGAACCACACGACCGAACTGTTCACTAGGACTAAGAGTCCCTGAAGGGACAAACAGACCAAAAAGCTATCAGGAAGGACCTGAAGGACAGTGAGGAGTTGAGAAGGATTCGGGCGTTTTAATGGACTCTGAGTGTTTCTGAAGAGTTCTGGGGTCTTTGAGTTCAAGGTTCACCCAAGAGTCTAAGAGATTGTGAAGTTTAAGGAGTTGATGAGAAATTCATTTTGGATTGATAAGAAGAATCCTGTACAAATGTTGCTTTTGCCAAACTGTAAAGTACTTCTAGAAGCAAACCTTGCCACTCTTTAAACTCCTCTGAGCACTGATTTCAGCAGTTATTTACAAGTAAAATCAGTTTTAATTCTAGTAAATGTTGGGATGTAAAAACTGCATGTACAGAATCACCTGTCAGATCAGGTAAAACTCTACTTCTTTCTTTTGATTTTCCTGCCTGTGTCTGGTATAAAAACCAGAACATGGACAAGTTGCAGAGTAACAGCGCCCTCTTCAGGCGTTAGTGACGTTTGAAGAAGTTACTGAGTCCTTTCCTTAAATTCAGTTATACACAGCAGGACACTACAGACAGCAAGAATAAACTCTGAGGTACTTTGACTTAGGGAGAGGCGATTAATTGGATTTTGATTTAAATTACGAGTTTTGGTTCGTTTGATTATTTTCATTAGAACATTGTTAGAACGAGATAATTGGCATCAAATGCATTTAATTTTGCTTTGCATTATAAATCAAGTGGACTCGTTTGCTTTCCAGTGGTGCATTTCTGTTCCTCGCTAAGCTCAAACCCGCTTGCTGTTTAGTTAAACTCCAACCACAAACATCTTGTCTAAGGGTTTTGAACCCACAACTGCTTTGACAACAAGTAAACTCGATCAGTAACAAAATCATTTTATACATTTTTCATGGAGAAAAAAAGATAAACTGCAGTTTATGAAGTCCATCACAGGCAACCAAAGAGGGAATATGTTTTTATTACAGCAGCAGGTGAAATATCAAGTTAACCACAACAAGCATAGCTTAAAAACGGGATATTATGATGGTAAGACATGTTTTGTGGCTATTTCGTGGGATTTCTTGGGTCTACAATGGCTTAAAATAATTATATTTGATAATGAAGGTTGTTCAGGTGAACCGGTGGAAAGATATATATACCACCAGGGAAACCGAGGGTTAAAAATGCACTTTTCATACGTTCTATGAAAATCTATGGAAGGTTTGAAACTGTGAAACAGCTTGTACTGAAACACTGTCATTGATTACTTCCTCCACCTCTGACTTGACCGTTTTGAGGTCATTTGATGACATGACATGCACTAACACTGCGCTTTGTTCCCCAGTGTGAGATATTTGCGCCCTTGTGTCATTTTTGTTGAGACATGTGATGCTGTTTCCAGTGAAGGGTTGTTGTTTACATGTTTATTTATTTGCTAATATAAACTTCAGGGACATTTGACATGAAACGGAAACATCTCCGTTCCCTCCTTTCCCCCAAATTCATGTTCCTGTTTGTTTTCCACAGAACGCAATTTCTTTCTTCTGATTTACTACATTATATATTTATGTATTATTGAAGGTCAAAAGTGTGTCGTCCCTGTAGGGGGCGCAGAGGGACCGTGTGTGCACTGAGCAGCAGTGAATGATGATGTGTTTATTTGAGGAAACAAATACAGTGACCCTGAACTTAGACAATAAAAATAACAGACAATAAAATGTGCGTCCTCTTTCAGATTTAAGGTTTTAGATATCAGGACATAATACAGCGAGTGTGTTCCTCGCCTCAGATTAACATAAACACATACCGTCTCATTGTTTATGTGACATGATTTAAGCCAAAGCAGCATGTGTAAACCTACGTGCATACGTTTGGCTTCTATAGGAAGTAACTGATGTAAGATGATGATCAGAAGACCACCTGCATACAATCAGAATCACAATATTTATTGTCGTCATACAAAAGCTGCAACCTAATTGCATGAAGTCCCATTTAGTGCACAGAGAGCTGGGTGGGATGTGTCCGTGGGGATACTGTGGGCTGTACTGTGGCAGTGGGAGCTCTTCTCTAAAGCGAGGAGACCACAGCCGACGGTGGTCTCTGCTTCCAAAAGAGCATCTGGAGAATAACACGAGCAGCTCCTCAGGTAGGGTGTTGTTTTTCACGATTCTCAGGAAGTGGAACTGCTGCTTTGCCTTCTTGAATAGTGATGTGATTTTAGTTTTCCACAATAGATCATCATCCAGGTGCAGGCCCAGAAATCTGAAGTCGGAGAAGCTCTCCACAGAGTCACCATTCATGCACATGTGCTGAGGGTCAGATCGGTTTCTCCTGAGGTCAGGTTGGTATTGCTACAGAGTGTACAGTACGGACTCAACACACCAGACCTCAGTCTGACTGAAGTCCTGTGCCAGGACCTTCAGAGAGCTGTGTGTAAACAGACGCCTGCAAACTGCAATAAACTGAAGCAAAGTTGTAAAAGAGAGAGGGCAAAGATTCCTGCGCCATGATGTAGTGCCTGCTAAATTTACACTGCAAACACTTTAAGTTCCTGCTGCTAAAGATGCTTCTACAAGCTAATGAATCATGAGCTATTCTCAGCTTTTCCACACACACTTCTTCATTTTCTTTGTTTATTTTTTCAAATAACTTTTTAAAGAGCAGAACATTTTCCTACTCTGTCCTAAAACACTGAACGCTTTCTTTTCCTCTGCTGTATTGTTGACTGGACGATTAGTTTGAAACACCTCGGTTAGTTTGAAGCATTACTTACATTAAATATAATTTCAGAGATGATATGGAGTCGAATGAAAACTGCATGTAAAGAAAGTGAAGCTCAGTGCATACTGCTGTGTGGCTGCGACGTGCAGCAGATCATGGAGACGCTGCAGAGTGACAGCGCCCTCTTCAGGCACTACACTAAAAACCAAACTGTCTGATTTCCTTTGCGGTCTGTAAATCAGGTTTTATTAGAGGCTTTTAGCTTTATGAACAAACCTCATCATCAAGAAAATATTAAAAACACCTCTGTCAGTACTTTATTATTGTTATTATTAGGAATATTAGCATTGCTGTTGTTGCTTTTGAACTGTTTGATCTTATATTTGGATGGGTATGTTGTGTCTTAAAGGCGTAACCAGGGGCAACATCTGCAAATTAGCTGTGGCTAGAAATCCCGTGTGCATTGCATGAGTTGCCTTTGTGGTTAAATGCTGCAATGTTAATATGTGCTGATGTATCACTACAAATACAAAGCAACACGAGTCCCTGTGGTGGCCCCGAGGTTAAAAACCAGCAACAAAAATGAGGAAAAAATACAAAACAAAAACAAATAAAATGTTTTAAAATATAGTTTCAAGTTTGTGCAATGACAAGTGATGACATTTCACGTTGTGAAAATGGTAAAGACCAGGTTTTGCTTTGGTTTTGAGCAAATGAAAGATTTTCTTCACATAAAGACGACTTGAAGCCGGACTGTAAGAAGCATTTCTGGAATATTTGCAGCTGTTTGAGTCTGGCTTCTTGTGATCGTTAAATCAAGATTATTAGGATTTTTAATAAAAGTATTTTTGCTCCGGTTCCTTTTGTCTTGTGTTGTAAATGAAGTGCACTTCCTTTGCAGAGGTGCATTTTTGCCCCATCCTAAAAACGCACTCACTGTTTATTTCAGCTGCAGCCACAAACATCGAGAGCATCTTGAACGCCCAGCTCCTTAACAAGAATATAAACTATATCAATAAAAAAAGTGTAATATGTCACATCTGAGGTCATTTTAATCAATAAATTATATAATTTAACAAATAATTTAGTTTAAATAACTGTAGACATGTCTAAGGATCCACTGGCCCCATCATGAAGCAGGAAGTCCAGAGAGTTTCATGTTTGCAGTGATTTTGACCGGCTGTAAGTAGTGATGCAGACACTGTGCTGTAATGTTTGGTGGTGTCCAGCAGAGGGCGCAGCAGCTGTGGGGATTTTCTCTTTAAGGCCCGCAAAGTGTTGACCTTTGACCTCTGAGCTCCGCCTCAAATTTATGACATCAGAGGACAATCCCAGGCCCTCCTGAAGGAGGCAACGAGTGGACCAATCAACTCTTAGCTACACTGTGAGTCACAAGGAGGTCAAAGGTCAGACACAACAATCACCAGCATGTTGACAGAAACTATGTGTGTGCATGTGTGTGTGTGTGTTTCCTGACTTCCAGGTGTTTCCTGACTCCACCTTCTCTTGTTTTATAGACACACACACACACTCGAGCTCGTGCTGCTATCTTTGTGAGGACCCTCCCTGACATAATAGAGTCACATGTCCTTGAAAACCAGGTCTGACCCCTCCAGCAGTCCTTTAAAGCTCCCAAAGGAGCACCGCCCACAATGTCCTCACAAAGACAGACAAACAAAAGACACACAAAGTCATGTTTTTGTCACTTCAGAGGACGTCACACAACTTCCAACCTTTCCCGGGACTCCCACCCTAAAGTCCTCACCCAGACACGGAATAACCCGTCTTATGGGGATGTGCTTTTTGTCCGTTACAGGAAGTCAAGTCCTCACAGTGTGACTGTGTAAACAGCATAAAACACACACAGGCACACTTGTGTTGTTTTACCTTAAACACACGCACACCAGATAAGAACTTGTTTACCCATCAAACAGAGAAGTTAATTTACTTTAATCACACTGTGGTGCTGTTCAGTTGTGAGCCTTACACAGAGACGTGTTTCTTATATTTCGCCCGGCCCATTAACACAAATACAGTCCTGTATTTCTTAGATAGAGTTTTTGCAGTTGTTAAGGACAGCTGAATTAACTATGAGTAGCTCCGGTGTGCAGTACACCCATGACTGTACACACAGCTGCCTCGACTGTACTCTGAAAGTGACAAACAGACAGATTCTTAATGAAGTTCTGCAGTGTCTGCTGAATCTAATCTGATTTATGACTTTTTCTTATAGTGGACATCAAAAGTGATGGTGTGTGTAAAAAATGAAGATCACGTTGAATCTAAAGATGTGTGCTTCGTCTTTGTATGTTCAGATTTGCTGGAGTTGTGATGATGCACGTTTCCCACAAACACTAATATTTGACATCACTCTGTTCGAGTGTAGCTCCAAGTTACTATCTTGATTAAAATGATAAGAGCCCAGTTTCCCTACAGTCCCTGAAATGCTGCTCAGAAGTCCCTCAGTTTGGATTGCATCAGTTTTAACAGCTGATCAACCCTCAGGGTGACTGTGTTTGGGAACCAGACGGACTGCGCCTTTAACTCCTCCACCATCGGGGGACGACATGGCGCCAGAGATCGTCTCGGAGTACGAAGATGATTCACTCCGCCAGAGTTCATTACCGGCTCATGCCTGTGAATTCCCCACTGATCCCAGATCAGATTTATTGAAGTCAGCTGGTGACTCTGACGCGTCAATGCAGATGCAGTCGTCACTGTCACAGCATCACTGGACGATTTTCAGATTTTAATTAAAATATCTGAACTTTTTTAAAAAACATTTCCTAGTTGAAGTTATAGTTTTTGAATTATGTGAATTATTTATTAAACATAAATGTTTTTAGTTGAACACAAAGAGGGAACAGGTGTAAAATGTAACGCACTAACAGAAGCTCAGATCAGCTTCAACACGGAAACACTGACATGACGTGTTCTGCCATAAAGTAGCTCTTGTTCCGGTGCTCGTGGTGATTATGAGCATATTTCATGATGAACACTTTTACTAGTAACAGTGTTTTTTCATCAGTGGTGGTAAACGTGACACTTTGTTACATGTTAGTGACAAAGTCCCGCGCGCACAGCTACAGTGTAACTAAAAGTATCATCAGTCACGTGTGAGAGCAGAGTGAGACCTCTGTCTGTCTGTCTGTGAGCGCTCCGCTCCGTCACGGGGACGCGCCCGCACTCACACGCACTCACCCGCCGCGCGGCCAGGCCACCGGCCAGCCTCTCCGCCTCTCTCCCCCTCTCTTCTCTCTCATTTTCCTCCATTTTCCGTTCAAACTCTCCGCTCACTCCCGGCTCGCCGCTCGAGGCCCGCTCCACGCGGACAGGAGCGCGAGGAGGCGGACTGACCACCGGATTAGCGACTTTTCAGCGACGGGCTGTCCCGGAGCTGCCGTGATTCACCGCCCCAGCAGCCAGCGGCGGGCCTCAACTTTCCCCAGCCTGGGCTCACCGGACGGTGACGTCAGCCCGGAGAAAAGTTGAGCTCGAGGCGCCGGTGCCGCCGTTATTCCCGGGAGCAGCTCCGGTTAGTGTCCGCTGGAACTTTTCTGTGCGGCAGCAGCACCCCCACCCAGCTCCCTCCGCCCCCACCCTCTCTGCCCGGCTGTCCCGGTACCGACAGGCCCGCACCGGGACCGGAACCAGGAGCGGCTGCTCCCCCGGCGCGTTTGTTTGTTTATTTTGTTTGTTTTTGTTTACTGAACGTGGACATGGGGAGAGAGTGAGCGGAGCATTGCGTGGCTTCCACGAGACTCACGGTTTCCTCCGGTCCGGTACAGGTGAGTCATCTCCGGTAACGGGATCCAATCACAGCGGAGCACGCGCACAAATAGTTACTAATGCTATTATGACTGTGATGCACTTTTACTAGTGCAGTAAAAGTTCCAGCTTCAGGTGTTATTAATTAATTTAAGCGTTAATTGTTCTTTAAATTTATTAAAGGTTAATTTTTCTTTTAATTTTCATTCATTTCTCGTTTGTATTGATTTGGGAAACTGATTCAAATAGTTTAGAAGTTCAATTTGACGACAAATAAAAGTTTAGAAACTTTAGAAACAGCAAATACAAATAAACAACCTTTAAAACTTTAAATTTAACTTTAAATTATGAATAAAAAAATGAACTAAATCCAAAGTGTGAGGGCTTTGCTGCTTCTCCTGTTAAATATCTGAGTTATTCTAAATGTATTTGTCATTATTTTGAGCACACGTCACAGTGTTTGCGCCTTTCTGCCAGTTTTTCAAGCACAATCCTGTAAAGAATGCAAATCTCTGCGGATTTATGCGTCTGGAAAGGAGAGCTGCTGCTGCTGTATTTGCTCTTGTTTTATTATAAAGTGAATAATGGTGTTGTTGCTGAGACTAAAGCAGATAAATGACGCTGAAAGCGGCACCACGTCTCAGAGTTAAAGCTGATATTGAAACGGATAATAGTTTGCAGCTCTGTGAAGGTCAGGCTGGGATAATCTGGGCTGTGTTTTTGGTAATCTCATGTAATCTGCAGTTTTATTGATAAATATTAGTCGCAGCTCCATCTGTGCTAAAGAACTTTTTCATTATTGATTAATCTGCAGTTAATTTTGTCAGCTGGGTATATTTAATCAGAGAGGGCATGAAGTCTGTGACGTCAGCAAGGATTAATACAAAATATTAAACATTACATCATCAAATTATAAAGTAAAACTAAACTAAATCTACTTTAAAGACATTTTCATTAATCACAACCAAAGGCTGTATATAAAAGATGGCCACTGTGACGTCACCCACTGGTTTCTGGATGCAGAAGTGATGCCAACGGGGGCTTCTGTTCCTGCCTTTCACAATTAAAGCCCTCAGATGCAGTCCAGCACATTTACACTCACCTCACTGGTCGCTATTTGCACAGTGATGTGACCGCAGCTCTATACCAGTTACACCAGCGCTGAATAATCTGTGACTCCTGGGGTTTGTATTAATAATTACACCTTTAGATCAAGGTGAATGGGAAAAAATGAGCAGGAAAAAAAGAACTTATTAAACTGGTCCTTGTGCATAAAGGGAGTTAACGTGATTTACATTAGACGGCTTATTTCATACGTTTGCTGCTCAGAAACAGAAGAGAGACAAAGAAAGCTTGATAACTGTGAACTCCTGGACCGGCCGTGTGCTACAAATAAAGACACAAGTCATGTGACTCACTCTGTGCAGGCGTTTACTTTGTATGCACGCATTAAAATTGTCTAATGTTTATCATACAGTCTAAAGCAGTTTCTCTGGTTCGCTCTGTTTTTGTTTTAAGATGTTTTATTAACACAAAATAACAATGTTAACATTCATCAGGCCTTTGTTTACCGTACATCAGCCTGAGGGGGAAAAACGTTGGCCTATTCTACTTCTGTCAGTCCTTCATTTTCATTTGTGATTGGTCAGTTCCTGAGTCGGTTTCCAAACAGCCGCTAATATAATGTTTCTGCGTTGAGAAATCGCAGCTGAGGCTCGTGTTTCCAGTCTCGCAGTGACGCTCAGTCCTGCTCCGAGATGACTGAGGTGATCGCTCGGGGCGGTCTGCGTGCTTTCAAGTGCATTTCTCAGCTTTTATTTTGAAAATCGTGTTGGCTAAACTGCCAATAATCCAGCTCTTTCAAAGAACGTCTGTTATCTCAGCCTCAGGTTGTTTACTCGCCGTTACATCATTCTCATCGCCGTTCACGTGACCACAAGTATGTGGACGGATGGACTTACTTCATCCCAGACCAACAAGCGTTAATCTGCTCATTGTTCACAGATGAGGTCGGCTTAAATCCTGCCGTTACCTGCTGAACCTTGCCCTCAGCACGAGCACAGGTGTGTCCACATACTTCTGGCCCTGCAGAGTTCACATATTGAGACTGTCCTCTGAGGCTGCTCATGTCGGCCTCGCTAAAGTTAGCCCAAGAGGCTAAAGCATTTCTCAGCTGGCATCTGAGCTATCTGTGTATGTGTGTGTGTGTCTGTGTGTGTGCGCGTGTGTGTGTGTGTCTGTGTGTATTTTTAGCTGCATGCTGTTTGAATTCTGCTCTGATGTTATTGGGCAACGCCACAAAACCTTAAACAAACCTTTAACGTGAGAGCGACTCGTCTCCTCGTCATGTGAGAGTGTGGATATCTATCTTTGTGAGGAGCAGTTTGAGGTTTAGATGAGGGCAATAAGGACTATTTGGTTGGTCCTCACTGTCTGAGAGAGGAAGTATACACAGGCAGGGGTGGTGCTTCTCACCCACAGACTGTAGATAAAAGATGGCTGTAGTTGTATGTATTCAAGCTAATAGGTCAAACATGACTTTTGAAGCCTTCATCTGCACTTTTTCTTCTTTGCTGTCTTGGTGTTTGATGACTGAGAGGAGGACCTGATGGAGAAACTGGTGACTTGTCAATTATAAGATCCCCCACCCTAAATCTCAAACTGAGTCAAACCAGCGCTAACACCGTAAACTCATCAGAAACGTTCGTGGAGCTCAGAGCTCCCCCACTTCATTTATTTAAAGTTAATTTCATTACAAAATGATCCCTTTAAAGAACAAAGCTTTTTTCCAGACCGTGGGTAGTTGTGTGAAATAATTGTGTCGTCGTTTTGAAGGCTTTGTTGCTGTTATGATTTTTGTCCCCACAGACTGTATATAAAAGATGGATGCAGGGTCTCAATCAGAAGAAAAATAAAAAGCTTCTTTCAAAATAAAAGCCCCAGGATATAGGAATTGAACAGAAAGAGTTATTTAAACTCGTTAAACTCCAATTATCAGGTGCTGCTGTGAAATTTCAAAATAAAAGCCTTCTACTTAGTAATAGGAGTTCATGGGTATGTTTTAAGAGACACATTTTCCAAAATAAAAGCATGCTGTTTAGGTCTTTTCATCATTTTAAATTTTCTGAATGAACGTCTGAACCACCGTGTCCCTTCAGCTGCAGACTAAGTCTGGCCGTAGCAACAGTCTCACTGCAAATTATACAGTGAAACTACGTCCATCTTTTATATACAGTTAGTTTGTACTACCTGAGTACTGTAAAAATCATAATCACAGTTATTTTGTTCCATAATCATATTACAGTTATTTAACACAAGAAGTTATAAAAGTAGAATTATTCAACCTAAATTCATTTATTAATTTTTTATCTGGATGGATTAAACTTTGAATAACAGAATAAACCTGCCAGGGACTTTATTATAGAGAGGTCAAATTTAGAAAAAGGGATGTGACAAAATAATAGTTTTATCGTGATTGTCTTATTTTATTAATTGAGCCATTTAAGCTCCAGTGACTTGCACAGCCCTGTGGTCTCAGTGGAAAAGCCATTTATCAGTTTCCACGAGGTTTCCACGGTGACAGATGGACACACGGACAGACAGCTGATGAAATCAGGATTAAATGGTCATAATCAGCTGCGTCATCTCGTATATCACAGCCTAAAATGAGGATGCAGAGCAGAAATTAGAGTCTGTGTCAGTCTGAAACAGACGCGTTGTTAACAGCACGTTTCAGTGTTTCTTAACAAAGAATAAGAAAGTAACTTTAAACAAGTTTGAAAGTTTTTTATTTAGTTTTTGTGACAAACAGATCACAGTCAGAGTCACAGACATAGAAACTGGGAGGAGTGACTGGAAACCAGAGACTGCAGGTGGATGCTGGGGCGGAGGAGGGATTAAAAAAGCAGCAGGATCCGTCTGGTTAAACGGTTAAACGGACACTGGGAGGGTGTTTGGTGGGGAGGGAGGAGTTGTCTGTGCAAACGGCTGTTTTTAATGTGGATGGTGAAAGAAATGAGCTGAAGCGCTGACTATGAACACATGCACCGCTCATCTTCATGCAGTCTTCTAGGAAACGCGCTGGATTGCCAAATAGACTCGTTCCATGCATGTATGAGTGCTGTGGTGCAAGAGTTGAAACATCACTGGTGCTTTCAGAGCTCTGGGGCTCAACATGAGGCCTGCAGACCAATGGTGGCCCCATCAAACATCCACAGTATGTTCGGCAGCACAAAATGAGCCTGGAGGAGAGTTTGTCTTCAGGTTCAGCTCTTCTGTTTGAGCCGTCAGCAGACTAAACCTTCCTAACATAAACAAATTCATGTGGCGTTAGGAAATACCGCCTCACTCACGGTGACACCATCAATCAGTACAAAGCTGACAGCTCCCAGCCTGAGCCAGCATTATTGTCTGAGGAGGCATTAATCATACGCATACGGCATCCTAAAACTGGCACTCGTTCAACATTTTTGCTGCAGAGCGTCACGGCTGCAGGTTTCTGATGGAAACAAACACGGCTGCAGCGGATTGTGGAGGTGATCGGAGATCATGCATGAACCTGACTGCAGAGCGGTAAAGTTCAGCCTCCTCCGGCCCTCTCTGCTCTCCATTCACTGCGTTTACAGCAGCTGCTTCACACGTTTCCTGCTGGTTCCCAGGTAATCCGATTACTGAAGTCTGAACACTGAGTTATTCATTATAGTTATTCCTACAGAGAGGAGAACGTTTGAGGAAAACAGAGAAAACTGATGATTGCCGAAAATGAATTTGCCTCGATGACTTTTAGTCTGATGGAAAAAATGGTGCTTCAGTTCTGATGTTTGGACTCGTTTTTCTCTGAGCAAACATCAAACTGCAACCTAACAAACAGCACAAGATGCTCGCTGCAATTAGTTAATGACTTTATTTGGTTTGTCCCGTTTCCTGTTTTGTCTTCCTCTGTCTGAGGCTGTTGAAAGCCGAGTCTTAAACTGTAAATGCTGCTGTGTACACATCAGGCCGGGCTGCTCCGCTATGCCAAAAATCACATGTTAAGCATTTATTTTAAACTTTAAGTGAACCTTTTGTTGCTCTGTAGAAGACACTTTGAAACCAAACTGTTCCCGGATGGCTGAGCTGGTTTCGGCTTCGTCTTTCTGTCACCCAAGCTGACCTGCCACAACCTGTCGGGGAGTGAGTCTGAGAGAGGGCTGGTTTTATAGCACGAGACCAAAGGAGAAACGTTTGCAAAACAGCAATGCAAGCATTAAAGGTTTTCTTTGGATTAGCTTGGTTGTATAGTCATTAGAAGCCAGTGGTTCTATATTTGGAGTGGTTGCACAGCTGTAGTGTCAGAGTAGAAAGACCTACTGTGTGGATTCACCTCCTCAAACATCAGGATCCATCCATCCATCCATCCACTTATCCAGTTCAGAGTCAGGGGACACTGGGGCCTATCCCAGCAGTCATCCAACAACACCGGAGCTCAGACTCTTGGACAGCTCGTGCAAACAGGATTATTTATGCTGTAAAGTTGGAAATTGCAACATGAAACTCTATGGGGGCTTTTTGGAGACTGCCTCAAGTGGCCGCTAGAGGAACTGCAGCTTCATTTTCCTGCTCTTGGGGTGGGGGGGGGGGG